>JAULAV010002340.1:0-25001 GCA_030789695.1 Scilla litardierei
TAAAACCCTAATCTGTCGTCTCCCTCTCGTCTCTCGCCGTCATTCGCCGTCTCCAGCCGCATCCAGTCGCCGCCGGTCGTTCTCCTCCCTCCTAGGGTATCTCATCCTCCCTTATCTCCTTACTTAGGGTTTGATTTCGTTCGTTTTTGCTGTCTTCTCGTCTCGATTTCATGGCGAGAACGAGAATCCATATCCGTCCTTCTGGTCCCTCCGACAGTTTCTGATGAGGAAGCCATGGAGGCTGCTGAGGATGAGGAGCGTGCTGCTGCCTCTCCTGTTCGTGCTCCCGAGGGCACTCCTGCTGCTGTCTCTCCTATCCGTGCTCCCGAGAGCATTCCTGCTGCCACCATCCCGTCGGTGGATACTACTTATGTTGCTTCCGAGACTGCCACTCCGTCTGCACAACCTGACGCTGGTGCAGTGACGTCCCATAGATTTGAGCATGCAAGTGCAATCGGATTGGGGATACCAGATTTAAAATATTTATACCGCAAGCGCACGGTGTTGTAGTGTGGCTTGGGGGTCGAACACAGGGAGGAGTGTGTTGTGCTTGTGTCAAAGAGGAACCGGTTCACCCTACGGGTGAGCTAGCCCGAATGATCAATGGATTGTCACAGAAAATAGATACGAAGGATGGACGATATAAAAGGAAACCTAGGACTTTGGTTTCTACCCTATCCTGTGTTCTCACTTTACGACCGACGGATAGGAATACGATCGGAATTAGGGTTTAGTGGTGAGACGTTGCCTCTAAGAGTGATACCTAGCGTCACATGGGCCAGATATTCCTGTCGGTGCCCAGGATGATACTCTAGGACTACCCAGGTTCGGTCAATGGGCATTCCCATGTCCATTAACACCGACCGACTCCGGGAGCACTAAGCTCGCAACGATAACTCCTAACATCTCATCCTGCCGTTCCCACGCGTTAGGATTCAATGTCTACGCTAAGGGCGTGAGCTGTGGCTAGGGAGTCAACCGTCAAGTTTATTCCCCCTTGGCCCAACGGTCAAAGGCGGTCTTTTTCCTGCCAATGACAATGAAACACCCCGCGTAACTATCTAAATTCCTAATCCCTATCGAAATCCTAGTCCTATGGAAGCATTAGGGAGAACCCACGAAGGGGTTTCCACCAAAATCCCAGATTTGGGAACTACTCACAATTCATAGCTAAAATGCAATCTAAACAAAAATCAACGGTAGATATCATGATCAAGCAATAGAAATGAGATACTAGCAATGCAATTAAGACTATATTAAAGTTTCAAGTCGATCGAAACACTTAC
Source organism: Scilla litardierei (assembly GCA_030789695.1). Lineage (NCBI taxonomy): Eukaryota > Viridiplantae > Streptophyta > Magnoliopsida > Asparagales > Asparagaceae > Scilla > Scilla litardierei. The sequence goes on from JAULAV010002340.1 coordinate 1,287, forward strand.
AAAAACAGATAAAATTCCAGCCGTCACAATATAAAAAAGACAGAAAAATAACAGGATTCGTTTTCAGCAACCCTAGGTCAACTATATATAGAAATCGACGTCACCCGATCGGTTGAAGCATCAACCGATCTGGTGAGCTACTTGGTGCTTTCGCAATCGGCTTCAGAAGCTTCAACCGGGCGCTGAGGAGAGCAGGTGGTGCCGTCGGGTCGTCGATTTGAGAGATGCAGCATCAGGTGAACCGATCGGTTGAGTATTCAACCGAATGGCTGGAATTATCCCCAAAAAGACAGAGAGTTCTGTCGACTTCACACGATCAGCGAACCGGTCGGTTGAACTCTCCGGGTCATCGTTTGGAAAATTCAGCTACAGATGAACCGATCGGGTGAGATGTCACCCGATCGGTTGGAATTCAGCTTCAAATGGCCGAGAGCTCTATTGGATTCAATCGGTCGATGAACCGGTCGGTTGAGCTGCTCTTCACTTCAGCCTCCGTCCGGGTCGGATACGCGTGCATCAACCGATCGGGTGGCTGTGTCCATCCGATCGGTTGAGGGCTGAAATATAGCAATCTTCATCGTTTGACCCTCTGGATCACGTGTGACTCCTCCCGTTGCTCTGGGGACTCATGATATCTTCTTTATATGTCCCCTACGCTGGCAATCTCCTGCATTCACACAAAAACACAAAGAAGTGAAAGAAAACTAAAAATCACAAGAAAATGGGTACGGGATGACGGAAAGCAACGGAAAATCACAAAGAAGACGTGCGTGAATATATAAAATATAAACACACGTCAAAATCCCCCAAGCTGAACCCTTCCTCGTCCTCGAGGAAGACGAGTGAGAGTAGGAGCTCGGAGGGAGAAAATAGAGGGAGAGAGAGAGAGAAATCAAAATCCTAAATCGCCCGTCAGAGCCAACAAAACCAGACATGCCACACTAAACAAGCATACGACAAAACACATCACTAAGCCAATGAAATGTGATTCCAAACCAGTGTAATGGGCCCACGCGGTGAAGCACAAGTGAGTGTGGTCGTGTGCTAGTAGACGGTGTCGCTATCTACGTTGTGCAGTAAAGCTCCATATACACATATCCAAGGAAAGACCCAAATATCGATTCGATTTGAAATAGGCGGTGAATAAATAGCTCAAGCATGCATGAGAATGGAGTAAGAATCTAAGCGTATCATGCGTCAGAGACTCCACAGCTAGGGACTAGGAAATCACCACACTATTGCCTAGATAATAGCTAGAAAGTTCATATTCCAAGTGTTTTCGAAAACGACGGAGGTTGAGAAGGTGTGGAGTAGAACACTCGGTGCAAATTCTCTCCTGGAATTTTTTTGGGTTTTGGGCATTTGTATTTTTTTGGGTTTTTGGCTATACATATTTTTTCTTTCTTTTCTCTTTTCTTTTCTTTTTGGGTTTTTCTTCTCTCTCTTTTTTGGATTTTTGGATTTTGGGATATATACATGTGTGTACTCTCCCAAGTGGGAGAACGGTACACGACGAGGGGATTTGCACCAAGTAAAACAAAAAAGAAATCAGATTCTAAGCACTTAGGCAAATGAGATTTTTCTCGCTAATCAGAGCATAGGATAAATGGGTTATCCTAGTCCTAATTGTGGAATCCCGACACATGCGAATTGAGGTATACGATATAAATATATTCCATGCATATAGAAGCAGACATGAGAAGCAAATACCGCATATTCAAATCTAAGCATGATAATATAGGGGTCAACTAAGGACATGTATATAAATCAAAATCACAAAGTAGAAGCACATTATAAGCTAGTCACGATACACGACTCACATAAAAGCAAAGTGGACCCACGATGCATGAAATGCCAGAGGACTCGGCTTCCTAGGGTTAGTGAATCTGATTATCAAAGTCGTGCTAGGTGTGTGTGTAATTTTGTGGCAATTCATCATATGGGGTCAACTCTAGGAGAGAGAACAAAAGATGAGAAGAAAAAAAAGAAAAACACGATAAAAATGACTCAAAACGAAGAAAAAGACGCAACTGACGCACAAAGTGCGACTCCCCCAAGCTGAAACTTGCATTGCCCTCAATGTAATAAAAGTAAATACTGGAGGGCAATGAAAATGGGGGGGAATATGCACCGACACAAAGATAATGAAAAACAAGAAAAAAACACATGCGAAACTGAAAAATAAAAAAAGAGGAAAAGGAAATACAGAAAATAAAAGATAGAAAATCACATCCATACGACACATATAAACAGGCACACCAGAACAAAATAACACGACAAAACACACAAAATTCGATTTCCCCCAAGCTGGACATGACAATGCTAGCAATATGATATGATCGTAATGATGCAGAAATGTGCTAGGGGGATGATCGAAGAAGAAAAATAAATCAAAATGCAGGAGAGGAACTGTCCTCGTCCTCCTCGGTAGAGGATGGGGGAGTGGGTGGGAGAGGAGATGGGTGTACGGAGGAGTGGAGAGAGAGGTGGATGGATGGGTACGGCGGTGGTATGGATGATGGGTGTAGTGTCGGAGGTAGTGGGAAATGTGGGAAGGAAGGCGATCAATGTGGTGGTAGATGGGGTACATACAGCGATGGGAGAGGATGGTGGGGGAAGTGATCTCGAACGCACCGGCAATTTCTTGCGGCACGAATATGGGGTGAGGGAAGTGGATGGTGGCGGAGGTGGTGGGTCAGAAACGGTGTGTGGAGAGGAAGTGGTGGGAATGGAAGTGGTGGTGGGAGGGGATAATCCGAGTTGGTGACGGAGGAGGTGAGGAATGTGATGGTGGGGGTGAAGATCGTCGAGGAGGTGAAGAAGGTGGTGAAGGGGGAGGGGTGGGTGGAGGTGGACCGTGAATGTGAGTGAGGATGCGGAGGATGGCGACCATGTTTCGCTCAGGTGTGAGGAAACATGGGTGGGTAAAGATAGAAGAGGATGGGACTGAGGAGGCCGAAGTGGATGCGCCAGCACACAGTGCAGCTAGCTCAGCCTCGAGAGCGAGGTGAGCAAAGGTGGCTCCGCGAAAGGAAGACGTAGTGGCTGGACGGGAAGTGGAAGTGGTGCCGGCGGCAGTGGTCATGCCGGCACCGGAGGCTGGGCCTAAGAGGGCCTCGGTGAATGCCTCAGAAGTGATAGGGCCAGAAGCCGGGGTGGCACTACTAGGGCCAGCCCCGGGATCTCCTCGGGACGTAGGGATATCCTGCTCGACTAAGTGGGCGGCAGTGGAAGTGTAACGGCCACTTTTTGACTGTACGTATTTTAGCGCGTAGCTATGTTTCGTGTGCGTTTTGTGTATTTGATTTTTATTACAGCCTTCCGTAGTTCAGACGCTCGACTGGCCCCCGTATTCACGATCCCCTCGGAGGCGCGATCGCCCCAGTATTTTTCTTGTAATTTTTGGACGTCGAGGGACCAATCTGCTATAACACATTATTAATTATTTAAACTATTTTTTTTAATTCAATTTCAATGTTTAAAGTCTGTACGTTTTAAAACAAACTTATATTTGTTATTTCATTGAACCCAAGCCTAAGATAACTATTAGCTAATTCCGTTGGGTTAAAAAAAAAGAGAGAAACATATCTAAACAAATCCTTTAGAATTTGATATTAAATCCCAACCTGTAAACTACCCACACGTGACCCTCTCACACACGTTTTCTCTCAACTTTCGCACTCCCTGCCCTTTTATTAAACCTAGGGTTTGCTTATTTTTCAGCCGCCACATCTAAACACAATAGCCCCGAGACTTTCTCTTCCTCCCTCCCTCATCTCTCTCCCCTGTTCAGACCTCCTCCGCGCGGCCATCTCCATCGCCGGGTCGCCGTCACCTTCCTCAAGCACTCGCCCCCCACGGCCAGCAGCGCCGACGATAGCGGCGCCCATCGCCGTCGTTCTCCTCCGCGCGGCCCCCCAACCGCCACCGACCAAGGCTCCCGGCGACCTGCCCTCCTCTCACCTCTTTCCCACAGCCTAGGGCTCCCCGACAAACCCTAGAGGCCGCCGGAACTTCGCCTACAGCCCACGCAACCCCCACACGCCCGACCACCCCGACTTTCTTCTTCTCCGACCCCATCTCCGGGCACGCACACCCCGCTGAAACCCCGACAGCAGCGCCTCTGATTCAATATCATTCCACGCTGCCGTTCACCATCGCTCGATCTCGCTGTCTCCCTGCGAGAGTAACGCTCAAACGAGAATCGAGTAAGTGAATTACGTTGCTCTTATCATGTACCCGTTTTGATACACAGTAGTAGTGACTAGTGAGTGATAATACCATTTTAAGTCTTTGTTGCAGTTTATTAATGAGTGGTATGTTAATATTTATATAAACTGTTAGAAGCATATTAGTTAATTAGTGGTTAGAATGGCAGTACATCTTTTACATAGGTTAGATACTTTTAAGTGGTTAGTATCCAGTAACTTATACCCCTTTAGGATCAATGAACAAAATTAGTATAATGTTAGTTATCAGCCCATAACTCTAAGATGTATAACAACCAGTAAGTTATGTTATTTAGTAGTGTTAGCAAGTTATTTAGTTTATTTTAATAACAGTACACATGTTAATATATTAGATATATACATATATCTTGTAAACGATGGTTGCAACAATTAAATTCTTGTTGATTGTTGAACTTAACTCAATATTGAAATCTTATGACGCAGAGACAAACATGCTTTTCGTTCGACCATGTGAACATTAAAGACCAGTGACGAGACGTTTCAGAAATTGGAGTCGCGACGCGATCTGCGACCGTTGCCAGACTCGACGTCGGACCTGTGCGCGATCGTCAAAAGGTTAGTCCCCTAACTCGTAGCACAACCCACATCGTAGCGAAACTGAAAACCTAACTAAAATCGGACAACTGTAACTAAATTTATTTTCTGCGCCAGTAAAACGCTGCTCACCGTAGAAATCGACCATCGGACAAATTTTCTGTGCATATAGGGTAGTGGTCGATTTAGGCTGAACAAGAACACCAAAATGTGACGTTGACGAATAGGATAGCCCCGATAACCTAGAAACAAACCCTAATAGGACTTGATGAAAATCGCGACCTGACACCGTCGCCGTGACACTATTTCAGACGGACTACCGCGGACGCGACGCCTGAACGAGACGCCCCGGACGGATGACACACTCGCCACCGCAGGCAAGTGTATCTCACTTGCACCTTCGGCCATGTTTAGGCCTTAGTTGGTTAGAACTGATAACTGTGAACAAATAGAACCGGACGTGAAATGATAGCGTCCGGGACGATCCTGACGGCTCAGGCTTGACGACGAAGTCTGAGCCCGACAACAACAATTTTTGACATCGTAGGGCTATCATGTGTGTGCGTGTGTGTGGACACCCTAGAATAACTCTTCCCGTCTTGACACATCCCGTCTCGTCTTGCACAGCTTGCGGGCAATAGGGCACTCTCCAAGCTAGAGAGAGTGATCCCTTGTACTGATTCACAGTCTACGGGAAGCTCGGCACCCACCTAGCAGAGTGAGTGTCCCAGCAGACCGAGAGGATAGAGACTCTCACCTAGCAGAGTGAGTGGTCCTATACAGTTGTACGGTTTCACCTACGAGGCGTTCGTCGCTCACCTAGCAGAGTGAGCGATACGCTACCGACCGTGGGGATAGAGGCACTCACCTAGCAGAGTGAGTGGCCCTATATTGTCTTGTCATGAGTTCTGGGGTTTGGGGTGGGGTTGAGCGTGCGCACGGCAAGAGGGTCTGATCCCCCTCGAACCGTAAGGCGTGAACCCTTCATGTCACAATTGTCCTGTCTTGTCTTGTCTTGCCACGTTTCGTCTTGTTCCGTCCTGTTTATCCTGTCTTGTCTTGACACCTGTAGGTTAGTCCCGTAGTTGGTAGCACACGCTACGACTACTACTTGTCCTGTTTTACTTTCCTGCTGCGTTACTTCCTGTCGTGTTACTCTGTTATAACCACAACATGTTAATCAACCAGTAAACTGTTGTGTAAAAGAACCTCAGCATGCTAATCAACCAGTAAACCGTTGTTTAAAGTTCGGTGCACTTGCAGTAAAGTCTAACCCTTCTTGTAGACTTTACCTGACGTACAGTTCCTTTTTCTTGGGTGCTGTACGTCAGGTATTTAGCCGGAGTTCGTGGACGAGGCAGTCTCACTGGAGTACGAGGAGCCGAGGACGTCGACCCAGAGCACGTGCTTGACGAGGACCAGACCTTGAGGTCTTTTAGTCGCCACTTTCAGAGGTTACTGCTTTTAGTTTGTCTTTTTGGTCGTTGTTGCCATGCTTAGGCTTCTTTTAGATTTGTACTCGCTGGATATTATATCTCCATATTAATGAATGCCATTTCCTTTCTGTACTTTTGTTGTTCCTAAACTTTATAAATGCAAGAACCTGGAATCTTTCAAAATGGTACCTCCCCTACAGACGCTTATTGGGTCCGAGCTTCACAGCTCTGGCCTAAGCGGGCCTTAGTCATGCTTCGCCTCCGTATTTTTGGGAAGCGGGGCGTGACAGGAAGGTGATCTGGGTGCGCCTGGGATACGGAACTGAAGATGTAACCCCCTAGAAACTCTGGGTCAGGAGGGAACGTCCAATCTGCCACAAGAACGATAGACATACGACCAGGGTTGGGCAGAATGGTATAAGGAGTAGGGGTGCCCGTAGTAGAAGGTAAAATGACCGTCGGGGCGGGGTTTGATCATGTGTATATGCCGCAGGACATCAAGATCTAGGTGTGTAGATCCCGTGGCACGTGGCAAATCTCTGGGGATAATGATATTGAATGTGGGATGTGAAGCAATGATGGTGATGAGGCCACCGCAATAGTATTTCCCTTTGCCGGCGCGGCTAATATCAACTAACTTTTGAATAAGCCAAGCGCCGCCATGAATGGGTATGCAAGGGGCCCCGAAGGCGATCCCGTCATCACCGCGAATAAAATCAAATGTCATGGCCCACAAAATAAAAAGGTCAGGGATAGTCACGGTCCCGGACTCATCCCTGTGGAAGAATATGCTAGAAATGATGCGGTGGGCCAGACGGAATATGGGGTGAATGATAGAGGAGGCCTTGGCCTTGCCTCGAGGGTATCGGTCGTGGAGGGTGAGGCGATGCCAAAAGATATCGACATCAAAGTCGCGGTGATAATCGTAGGGGCGGATAGCGTCGCCGCTGAGTATCGGAAAATCGAAAATGTTATTGATTGTGTTCAGGTTGGTGCGGATATTTCGGTTTCGGATGCGGAAATCGACGATGGACCCCGCCACACAATTGAGGGAAGATAGGAATTCTAGTGTGAGGGAGGGGTAAGATGGTGCATGGGCGTTTAGGAACCCTATCCAACCTAAATTTGCAAATAAAGTCTCGACCCCGGAGAAAACTCCGAGATCGATAAGGGTTTGTACATGTGCAAATTTAGTGGCTAGGTGTCCCCGTTCATTGAGTCGGTTATAAAGATCTTTTTGTTCACGACTCAAGAAATGGTATTCCTGCGGTCCCATCAGTGGGTCCACAGGAGGGATAATTGGTTGGGGTGGGGGTTGTGTAGGCGGTGTAGGAGGATGACGTGAACTAGGTGGACGTGTGGATTTCCGTCTCTTGCGAGACGGCTCCTCCTCATGCATGATAGCCTTACCCTTATCCCTGTCCCTGGCCATGGTAGTGTGTGATGCAAGTGTAGGCAAGTCTATATGAGTGCACACGACCAAAAGACAATTGAGCAAAAATATATTACTATGGCAATATTAAAAATAGAGATCAAGAACAAATTTAGTAGCGGAGTTAATCCATGCTCGCAAAACACCCAACACAGCGCACTTGGGAGATGTGTGAAGCCGCGGCACGCCTATCCAACGAAAGAGGAATTTTCGAAATCCTGGAAATGGGGGTAGGGTTAGGGCTGAAATTAGGGCTGGATGTGGAGGAAGAGAGTGGGATTGATGGAGAGAGAGATGAAAGAAGTGTGGGAGAGGTCGGTTGAGAGGGAGTGGAGGTCGGGCGGTGGAGTAGTGAGGTCGTTTGGAAGAGTGGGGAGACGAAAAGACGGGGGGAGATCGAAGTCAGGTGAGAGAAAACGAATCGGTTCAGTCGGGAGTATTTATAGGGTTTTAGGTGAACCGATCCGGTGAGATCTCACCCGATCGATTGGGTTAATTTTCGAAAATTTAGTTGAAAAGTGGCTACAGGCGAACCGGTCGAGTGAGTTTTCACGTGATCGGTTGGCCGCTTCACGATTTTCCCGAGAGCACTCCTGACTTCCCCCGGACAGCCACCCGGTCACAGCTCCAGATCAACCGATCGGTTGTATTAATCCCAAATTTTCCCGAGGGCTCTGCTGTTCTCACACGATCTGCCACCCGGTCTCAGCTTGCTCCACCCGAGTGGTTCGCTGTGATGGAAATTGAATTCCACCCCCAAGTGATTTTGATGATGAGCACACCAAATGAATGCTTAGTGTACTAACTACACTACACTTTAAGTATGCAGATTTCGTGAAGCTCTACTAATACTCCAAGAAGCACGCATCAATACTCCACGACAAAGACGAACATGGCTAAACTCAAGTGATGAAGCTCAAAGCTCAAACAGAACAAGAAGCTCAAAGAGAAGCTCATCTTCACTTCATCAAGTTGACTAAACTGCCGAAGACATGTTCAGAGTCTAGTGTGAGTGTGTCGTGTCTTTTAGGATATTTGTCAAAGCCATATCAAATAGACAACACACACACACAAATGATTTCGAAACAATTTTTAACTATCTTCAAAAATAGTTTTTAAGAGCTTTTCTAGTCACTTCATAATTCTCGTAGTGAAACTCCACGCACCCTGGAGTTAACTACCCTTTTGACTAGAACAACAGGAAAAACTCCTCTGGGAGTCGACTACCAAAAGTAGGGAGTCGACTACTTGTCAGGGATGAAAATTTCCTAGACTCCTCTGGGAGTCGACTACATATAGAGGGAGTCGACTACCTGCTGGAAATTTTCAGACGTTTTGAATTTGAATTTTAAAATCTTTTGAGCAATTTACTCCGAAATTTTTGGGACAAAAGTCAAACGAAATTTGAAATTCAAATCTCAGTTTTTCCCTATAAATAGAGCTTAATTCTTTTGTGAAAAAAACACAACATTGAAAATCAAAATTCGTAAAAGCTCTCGTGAATCAAAGCTCTCTAATTTTTTCTCTCTAGCCAGTTTAAATTCAGTTTTGATCTTGCAATATTTTCTCATCTTTTTTAAGATCGTATTATTATTTTCTATTGGCTAAATTGTTTTTCAAAATCCCTTCTATTATTTCTCTCTAATTTTATTTGAAGGATTTTTGAAAAAGCTCTAGATCACAAAGAACTTATCTCGTATCTTTGTGTGATCTAGACTATCATTCTATTAAGCCACTACACAATTGTCTATCTTTTGATTGGCTATAGAATCGGGTGTATTTTCAATCTCTATCATTTATTGTAGAGTATTGAACAAATTTCTTATTGTGTTAATTATTGGAACACTAGACAAGTCTAGTTGTTGCCAGTTGGAAAGTCCTCGGTTTGTGAGGCAAGGGTAAACCCTAGACAAGTCTAGGTGTTGCGTTCGGAAATCCTGGTCAAGGCTAGGTCGTTGGAAATCCTAACAAGTGAAGTTAGGTGCTTGTATTTGCCAAGGCAGATAGTGGAAATCTCGTACCGGATTGGTCGGGGACTGGACGTACCCGGGTTGCGGGGAACCAGGATAAAATCCTTTTGTTTGCGATTGTTGATCTGTGTTTGATTATCTTTTCATTCATATCTTCTTTTTACAGCAAAGATCAATTTTATCTATATACGCTGAAATTCATATTTATAATCTTATTTGTCCTAACATATTCTCTGGGAGTCGACTACTACTCATAAGGAGTCGACTACCTGCTGTGAAATTTCGTTGTGCACTTTAAAATTATATTGTTGATTAAGAACCAAGCGTAGATCACTCTACTTGGTTTCTTAGGCAACGTTAGAAGGAATTTATTTGTGTTAATATCGTTGAGCGAAAAAGTTTTAGTATTTGGTCAACACTATTCAACCCCCCCTTCTAGTGTTGCTTGCCATCCACAGGATCCAACACGCTGATGAACAGATAAAGGCCATCTTCAGATACGTCTCACCTGATCGATTGAGGGCTTAGGACTTGTTTCCTGCAAAACATCAAAAATAGTCTAAGTCTCTTGACGAAAGCTCCCGTTGCTGAATTTATTCAACAAAATAAGAAAAATAACCCGAAAAATAAAGACGAAAGTTTAGAACATGGGTTGCCTCCCATGAAGCGCTATTGTTTAACGTCGTTTGCTCGACGCCCGGTAGATGATTTTCAAGGAGGACGTGGGTGATGCCCAATGTTTGGCATCCCTTCAGATTTTGGACTGGTGGCCCTTGGTGTTGACAGTGGTGATAAGTAGACTTTCTCGAGGATCCTCCCTCCGTTGATGTCCGGGGGCTTCTCCCTCACATTGGCGTCGACCGTCACTTTCCGTAGGATCCGGATCTCATCAGCGGTGAGCCCCATGGGCTCTTTTCCTTTTCTCCTCGTCGGAGCAGCCTTCTGGAATCTGGGAGGGATCGTCACGGAGGAAAACAGTTATCCGGTAGCTTCTTCTTCTTTCACCCCAGCATGCTCCTCCAGGTCCCCCAAGCTGTCGGGGGGTTTCCTCGAGAGAATTTCCTAGGCTCCAGCTTCTACAACTCTTTCTTCCTCAACTTCCAGTACATTGCACCTCGGCTCCTCAGGTGGGTGCTTCATAGACAGCCCCAAGTCAAATTCGACCTTCTAGTCGCCAACATTAAGGGATAGCTTCCCTTTTTTCACATCTATCAGCATGCCAGCGGTGGCCATGAAGGGCCTCCCGAGGATGATCGGCGTATGAGTTTCTTCCGGCATATCCATCACAACAAAGTCTACCGGCACATGCACTCCGTTGACGTTTACTGGTAGGTCGTCCACGATCCCTACCGGATACTTGATTGATCGGTCTGCAAGTTGAAGGGTCATACCGATGGGCTTAAGGTCTCCCATTCCTATCCTCCTGTATAGTGACAGAGGCATCAGGCTGACGCTCGCTCCCAAATCGACGAGCGCCCGGTTAATCTTCACTTCTCCAATCGAACAAGGGATATAGAAGCTCCCTGGGTCCTTGAGTTTCGGCGGGTTCGCTCGCTGAATCAGAGCGCTACATTCCGCTGTGAGAACGACATTTTCCTTTTTGGAACCCCTCGTCACCAAGTCCTTTAAGAATTTCGCATAGGAAGGAATAGTCTCTGTGGCTTCGAGGAAAGGGATCTGCAAGCTCAAATCCTTGACCATAGCAAAGAACTTGCCATATTTTTCATCAATCTTTGCCTTGGTAAGTCGTTGTGGGAAAGGCACAATGGGCTTAAAGACTCTTAGGTCCCCCTCTTCGTTCTTCTTCTTATCTTCCTCAGACACTCCCTCCAGAGTTATAGCCTTTGATGACGAAGCTCCGCCGTCATTAACTTTTTCAATTGGTCGCCCATCGACCAACGGAGCTTCAGGTTCCTTAGCGGGCACTCTATTTGGAAGCTGAGTGTCGCTCCTCAATACTATAGCAGACACGTTGGCATGATCGTGCGTTAACGCCAACATTTGATTCGGCCCCCTTGGGTTTACTTCTGGCTATCCCGGCAATTGGTTCTGCGCCCTTTGAAGGTTCGCCACCTGCAACCCCAGCTGGGTTACTTGGTCGGTAAGGGCCTTCTGTCCCATTTCCAGCCGCAAGTTGATCTTCTCCTGGTTCGTAATATACTGGGTCAAGAGGCTCTCGACGGGGGAGATAACTCGCTGCTGGCCATATGGCTACTGCTGCTGCTGCATGGGCTGCTGGTTCCTGGGGGGATACTACTGGTACATTTGTTGTGGCTGCTGCTGTTGCTGATACTGTTGCTGCTGTTGCCAAGGCGGTTGATATACTTGTTACTGCGGCTGCTGATACGGTGCCCAGTAGGTCAGATTGGGGTGGTTCCGGTTATTGGGGGAATAAGCCGGATTTGAGCTAGTCCTTGGTGGATATGGCGCATTACCTGTCAGGTTGAAGAAAAGTGTGCTAGCTTGATCCACTGGTGGTGAGATATCAACACCATCGAAGTCTCCCAGGACTTCTACTTCCACCACTGCTACTTGTTGGGTGCTGGCACCACCAGCTCCTACCATAAGCACCGAGATCTGAGTCGATAGCAAATCGAATTTGCTAGATAACTTATCGACGTCCTCGACTATATGATGCCCCCAGATCTGGGTGTGGCATGCTCATCGCACCACCGCTCATCGTTTGATGCCATGTTCTCAAGAATTTTACCGGCATCTTCCTCGCTTCTCGACATAAAGGACCCCCAGCCGCGGCGTCCATCGAAGATTTTAGGTCATCCCTCAACCCGTTATAGAACAGATTAATTATCTGCCATTTTGGAAGCTCGTGTTGAGGGCATCTCCGCTGCATCTCCTTGTATCTCGTCCAAGCTTCGTGCAGGGACTCGTGGCTGGCTTGGGAGAAGTATGAGATCTCACTCCTCAACATCATCGTCTTCCCTGAGGGAAAGAACTTTGTCAAGAAAGCATTTGACAGCTTCTCCCAAGTAGTGAAGGTATTCGAAACCTTTCCCCTAAGCCATTTCTTGGCCTTATCCCGCAGAGAGAAGTGGAATAGCTTCAGTCGGATTGCTTCAACCATGACACCATTGATCCTGAATGTGTCACACTTCTCTAAGAAGGAGTCCAGATGCTCAAGAGGGCTCTCCATGGGTGCCCCAGAAAATTGATCCTACTGGATCCACGTCACTAGTGACGGCTTTAGCTCGAAATTCACGGCCGTGTTAGCCGGAGATTGGATGTTGGACGAAGACCCGATGGATGGCATCGAGTACTCCAGCATGGACTTCTGCGGAGGGGTATTCTCTCCCATGGCTGCAGACTCTTCTCTTCTTCTCTTCTCTACGTTCAGACGCCTCATGGTGGCATTGATCTCTGGATCTAGGGGAATCAAGTCGTCAAGACTCCTTGTATTCCTGCGCATGTAAAATCAACAAACACCCGTGAAGCAAGTATGGGATAGAAACATATAAAACAAAAAATAGAAAATAGAAAATAAAAATAAAAAATGAAAATGAAGAATACGAAAATTATCACGAGGTGAGGATGTGAACTAGACTCAAGGGTTCACTGGGCCCTAAAATAAACAAGCACATTGCCTCCCCAGCAACGGCGTCATAAAGCTTGACGTTCCCTAGATTTGAGCATGCAAGTGCAATAGGATTGGGGATACCATATTTAAAATATTTATACCGCAAGCGCACGGTGTTGTAGTATGGCTTGGGGGTCGAACACAGGGAGGCGTGTGTTGTGCTTGTGTCAAAGAGGAACCGGTTCACCCTACGGGTGAGCTAGCCCGAACGATCGATGGATTGTCACGAAAAATAGATACGAAGGATGGACGATATAAAAGGAAACATAGGACTTTGGTTTCTACCATATCGTGTGTTCTCACTATTACGACCGACGGATAGGAATACGATCGGAATTAGGGTTTAGTGGTGAGACGTTGCCTCTAAGAGTGATACCTAGCGTCCCATGGGCCCGATATTCCAGTCGGTGCCCAGGATGATACTCTAGGACTACCCGGGTTTGGTCAGTGGGCATTCCCATGTCCATTAACACCGACCGACTCCGGGAGCACTAAGCTCGCAACGATAACTCCCAACATCTCATCATGCCATTCCCACGCGCTAGGATTCAATGTCTACGCTAAGGGCGTGAGCTGTGGCTAGGGAGTCAACCGCCAAGTTTATTCCCCATTGGCCCGACGGTCAAAGGCGGTCTTTTTCCCGCCAATGACAATGAAACACCCCATGTAACCATCTAAATTCCTAATCACTATCGAAATCTTAGTCATATGGACGCATTAAGGAGAACCCACGAAGGGGTTTCCACCAAAGTCCCAGATTTGGGAACTACTCATAATTCATAGCTAAAATGCATTCTAAACAAAAATCAACGGTAGAAATCATGATCAAGCAATAGAAATGAGATATTAGCAATGCAATTAAGACTATATTAAAGTTTCAAGTCGATCGGAACACTTACAAAAACAGATAAAATTCCAGCCGTCGCAATACAAAAAAGACAGAAAAAATAACAAGATTCGTTTTCAGCAACCCTAGGTCAACTATATATAGAAATCGACGTCACCCGATCGGTTGAAGCATCAACCGATCGGGTGAGCTGCTTGGCACTTTTGCAATCGGCTTCAGAAGCTTCAACCGGGCACTGAGGAGAGAGGGTGGTGCTGTCGGGTCGTCGATTTGAAAGATGCAGCATCAGGTGATCCGATCGGTTAAGTATTCAACTGATCGGTTGGAATTATCCACAAAAAGACAGAGAGTTCTGTCGACTTCACACGATCAGCGAACCGGTCAGTTGAGCTCTCCGGGTCATCGTTTGGAAAATTCAGCTACAAATGAACCGATCGGGTGAGATGTCACTCGATCGGTTGGAATTCAGCTTCAAATGGCCGAGAGCTCTGTTGGATTCAACCGGTCGACGAACCGGTCGGTTGAGCTGCTCTTCACTTTAGCCTCCGTCCGGGTCGGATATGCGTGCATCAACCGATCGGGTGGTTGTGTCCACCCGATCGGTTGAGGGCTGAAATATAGCAATCTTCATCGTTTGACCCTCTGGATCGCGCGTGACTCCTCCTGTTGCTCTGGGGACTCATGATATCTTCTTTATATGTCCTCTAAGCTGGAAATCTCCTACATTCACACAAAAACACAAAGAAGTGAAAGAAAACTAAAAATCACAAGAAAATGGGTACGGGACGACGGAAAATGACGGAAAACAACGGAAAATCACAAAGAAGATGTGCGTGAATATATAAAATATAAACACACGTCATGCAGCTCCTGCCTCTGCCTCCTGAGCCTACCTTGGAGGACTCTCCGTTGAGCACTTTGGATGACACATCTAGTTGTGAGAGAGTGGGGCTAGGATAGTTGGGTGGTTGTTTTGTATGTTTTGGCTACATTTTGATGTATGTTGTGATATTTGTTGTTATATGCTCGTGCACTTTGTGATACTCCCTGATGGTGTTAGATATTTTTTTTGTTGGCTGGATGTATCTCTTTTGGCCGGTTATATATACACACACACACACACACATACATACATACACATCTTACTGCAGTTCGTATCTTTGTGCACATGGTATATTGTCTCAGTCGTTCCTTTCTTCGCTCGTCGACTTTGTTAGTTCTTATAGCTTTGTTTGTATGAAAACATGAATTGTTTTCCATGCACTCAATTTGCTAGAATGTTGATATTGGAGAGATTGTTCCTCTAATCAATCGTATGATTTGATGGCGTCTTGATGATTTCTCTTTTCATTTTTCGACTATGGTCTAGTTGACACACCTTGTTTTCTTTAATATTTTCCTTGGTGTCATTTGGACCATTGTCATATTCTACGACTCTCTTGTTTATATTTTTGTTTAGCCATGTTGTTGTCGTTGCCTTCCTCCCGCTCTTTTTGGATAATGCCAAAGGGGGAGAGAATTAATAATGACCTTGTGCTAAATGATAATTTAAGCAATTACCGTGAATCTAATTCCATATGTTAGATTCAGGGGGAGTGAAGATATAAAAATCTATAGACTCCGATCCTATATTTCAATAGTTGGATCATGTTTTATACTTTTCTCTTCTGCTTGATGCTTATGGTTATTATTTAATATGGAACTAACGAGTCATCAATACAGGGGGAGTAAGTAAATTTCATTTATCTCATTATTATTGATTTATATTTATGTTGGTTTGTCATCACCAAAAAGGGGGGAGAATGTTCAGTATTGATTCCCCTGATTTGGTTTTGATGATGAACAAACATAAATATCGGGTACTAATTCTCTTTGAGCGCAGTTATGGAGATCGTAGCCAAATCACTTTGTAGATCTCAAGCGACGTCCCAAGACTTCTTCTGTGCACGTGATCGTTGTGCCTGAAACTTCGTTGAAGCTCAAGTAGTTGGTTAATGAAATCAATGGATTCAGACTCATCATGATTGAAGCTTTGAAGACGGTTTGTCGTGTTTATTTATATAGTCTTCTAGCTTCGTTTCATAGAATGTTAAGCCTTGAGTCTTATTTTCCTAGTTATCCTCATATCTTTCTTAACTTATCACTAAGAATGCCCTAGAAGCCATTAGATAGGGTTCATTGCTTATCGTCCTTGTTTTAGCTTTCTTGTGCATCTTAGTTGGTTCAAGAAGAATGATTAATCGACTAGATGACAATCTAATCGGTTAGGAAGTCTTCTTGAACCGACTAGTTCTCTTTGTGTTTTTCAGCCTATTCACTGTTGACCAATTAGTCGGTCCAAGAAGGCTCACTGACCGACTAGTTGTCAAACTAGTCGGTTAGTGTTTCTTCTTAGACCGACTAGTTTACCCTTCTTATTTCACTCAATTCTCTGTTTGAATCTAGTCGGTCCAAGAAGGTTCACCAACCGACTAGTTCATCAACTAATCGGTCAGTGATCCTTCTTAGACCGATTAAACAGCTTTAATTTTCCTACCGTTGGAGATTTTATTTACACGATTTTTCTTGATCTGTGTTGATTCTTCCCATATATGTTTGATACATTTCAAACATGGAAATTTCTCTGATATGAGAGTAATTTCAGATCTATTTTGACATCAATCAATTATCAATTGCCAAGGGCTCTCTCTCTCTAAAATCTCTCTCTCACGTTTTTGACCTAAATCCTTCCAAGAGATTTTCAGATCTTGTGCGATCATTCTTCCGAAGGATTGAATCACGATCATCATCATCGTCCTAGCCATCTCACGATGTTCATCTTGGTGGTGCTAGGGTTTCGTGATCATCTCTTCTCATCATCCTTCCTTGCCCTAAATTCGTAAGTATTTCTCAAGGCATAGGAATTTGTGGTGAGTTCTGTTTATTTCATTTAACTCTTTATTATAAGTTTACTCTCGGGTTGTGAGAGTAGTTCGTGATCCCGGTTTGTGGGAGTCACGATTCGTTTGTTGTATTGATTGTTCTTGTAGTAGTTTCTACAAGAAGTTGTTAGTGAAAACTTGAGTTAGTGGATTCTAACTCAAGTAGCCAGAAGGAATCCGGGTGTTTGGGACGTAGGATCACCGGGAACAAGTCGGGGAGACTTGGGTGGATCCGAACCCATTATATCTATTGTTTGTGTTGCATTGTTCTTGTTGTTCTTAGTTATTCCGCATAGTTGTTTGTGATTGCAAAATAATTAGGAATTATACTCTTGATTATTTTAAAGTACTATTCACCCCCCCCCTCTAGTACTTGTGCAGTAGCTTCAGGGCATTACAATCCAGACGCAATTTCTTAATCTGGTTGTCTGGAAAATGTGCACACAACTTAATGATTTGTGCTAGTACCTTTGCAAAGGCTACATTGCGGGTGAACAGGAGGCACACATACAACCATTTGGAAGATGTGTCTCTCAGTACTATATTGTACCAAAATAGACCACTTGCGGGGTGAATAGGCCCGCAAATGTCTCCATGTATTCTCTCAAGGAAGCTGGGAGACTCTGAGTCCACCTTAAGTGGAGATGGTCCCGTAATCAATTTCCCTTTGTGACAATGGGGACAAGGAAATGCACCCTTTCGAAGTAGCTTCAGGCTTTTCGAGTTAATTCCACTGGATTGGGATATGATGTGGTGCATCGTTGCCGATCCAAGGTATCTGAGTCTATTGTACCAGAGTTGGAATTCTGGTTGATTATTGCACTTCTGGTGCTCAATTGTGTTAGCTTCCATTGCTCGTATCTTTGTATGGTAGAGACCCGACGGGAGTCCCTCGAAATGCTCAACGATGGTTTTAGCACCGCTTTTAAGAGTCGTTACATACAAGAATTCTTTGCTTTGTTTGTTCACTGTTTTTAGGTGGTATCCGTTTAAACGAATATCTTTGAAACTTAACAAGTTTCTATGTGAGCTTGGAGAGAAAAGAGCATCTTTTATTAATAGTTGTGTTTTATTGGGGAGCAGAAAATGTGCCTCCCCTGATCCTTCAATTATTCCTGACGGACCGAAAATGGTATTTACGGTTCCATCATATTTGTGTATGCTTTGAAAAAAGCAAATATCTTGGAGGATTGTGTGCGTAGAAGCATTGTCCACTGGGCATTTATAATCCATCTAATGTAAGAGAGAAAAAAGCATAGCATTATATGGCACAAAGATAACTAAATATCATTCAACGTCTGAAAATTATTCAACATGCTAGAAAACAAATAACTGGAGAGTAAATTGTTTCAACTACAATGCATTGCAGAAAAGTAGATAAAGCTTCAGTCTAGCAGGTCATCGTTTGAGAAGTCCTCATCGATGAACCTGATTGGTGCCAGTTCTTCGTGTTCCACCAAGTTTGTTTCGACTGGCTTCTGGCTAGATTTGTACAAGTCCTGGAGGTGGCATGGAGTCCGACAATTTCTGGACCAGTGTCCAGTCGTGCCATACCTGCGGCATTTTTCTTCCCAGTCTTTTTTGGGGTAGATGTCTGGCCGTTGTCTTTCCTCTTCCACAATTTTTTCCTCTTTCCCTCGTTGTTGGACTTTGGAGGGTGTCCTCTAACCTGCTTCTTCATTGCCTTTCCCTTCTGGGGTTTGCCTCTGAAGTTGGTCATCTTCTTCTGGGAGGAGATGTGGTGCACTTCAGGCGCAGGTGCAGTGACAGCAGGACGTAAGTTATGGGTGGCCAGAAGGAGGTTAATATTCTGTTCTGCCATCAGAAGGCATGAGAGAAGATCCGAGTATTTCGTGAACTTTCGTTCACGATATTGTTGCATAAGTATGACATCCTTCTTGTGGAAGGATGTCTACGTCTTCTCTAGTTGCGATCCTCCGTCACTTTCTCACCACACAACTTTAGTCGTGAGGTGATACTGAAAAGTGCCAAGTTGTACTCGGTGATGGACTTAAAGTCATGGACACGGAGGTTCTCCCATTCATATCACGCTCGAGGAAGGAAACATCTTTTTGGTGTTTGTATCTATCCTCGAGAGCTGTCCATAACTCGTAAGAGTCTTCCACAATGAGGTTCTCGGCCTTCAGGGTCCAATCGATATGGCGTCTGATATAGATATTGCTTTTGCTTTATCTATGTCAGAAACCATATCGCCTACAGCAATGGCATGACTCAGTCCCCGTGAGCGTAGGTGGGATTTGATATCCAACTGCCAGCTCAGATAATTTTTACCTGTAGCATCCAATACGTCAAAGTCGACGCTCGCAATTTTAGCCGTTATCTCTAACATGTTAAAAATGAGCAATAATTAGATATTTTAAAATAAAACAAGTAATTATGCATTTCAGACACAGATATTTGTTGTGTACATCGGCTAATCACCATCTAAAGGAAATAAAGTCCATGTAGTCCCATAAAATAGAAAATACAACTCGGGAACCCTCGTGTGGCCCCTATTCTTCTGGAAATAGATCTTCATCTTCGTGGGACGTGCGCCAGTCTTGGAGATTATACGATTTTATCCTCACTACAATTTCTCTCAAAACGAAAACAAATGTGAGGAAAGTAATGGTGATAGCTAGCCTATCCAAAACCACAACAAATATAAACATACGTCGCAGAAAAAATGCAGCAAGCATTTTATTTCATCGCAGACAATTAATCATTACATGCAATTAATCATCACATGCATTTAATCATGGAAATAAAAATTTTTCGTTTAATAAGTATTGGACCACTGGGCAACGTCATACACTGTTAGGTTAGTTAATTAACAGCAGAGCGGTCGCAGGATCTTCCTAATTATTAAACATATAATAATCAAATAATCCAAAATGTGATGATTTATAAAACATGTAATTAATCGGGATTTAATGAAGAAAAATCTTAATTAAATCTGAAAAAGAATTTGTAAAAACAAAATTTTTGTGGAAAACCCCTAATTAGGGTTTTTAGAGGCGATCTGTTGTGCGATCCCGTGCAACCTGCTAGGGTTTGCGTCATGTGGGCTACTGCTTCTGGCGGCTATGGTTTGCCCACACGCGTGCGGGGGGGTTAACGTCACCGACGCCGCTTCTAGCGGTTAGGCGACGGCAGCCGTCGCTTCTGGCGTCGGTGTCGGCTGCCGCTCCAGGCAGCAGCGGCGACTGCCGCCGGGGGCGGCAACGTCGACTGCCGCTCCAGGCGGCAGTGCTGGCTGCCACCGGGGGCGGCATCGGTACGACGACGCTTCTGGCAGCGGGGAGATCGCAATGGGGGAGGGGGTTTCGTGCGTTCGTGGCTTCTGTCCGCGTGGCGGCGAAAAATCCCTTCTAGTGTTTGAAGATTTGGAGAAGAAGATCATAAAAATAGGATTTTTATTTTAAAAACTATTTTTAGTCTTCAAAACAACGTTTTTAATCGTAAAAAATTGATTTTTAGTTATAAAACCGTCGAGTTTTCATTAAAAGGTTGATTTAGCATGCAGATCTGAGATAAAAATCCGATCTATACTAACCAAACATTGATCCAAACATGTAGATCTAATCGTATGCGCATAAAAATTTAGATCTAGGGTCCAGGGAATAGAAATTACCTCTAGATCCTACCCGCCGGATCTAGCGACGTTTGGTGAAGGAAGCCCATTCAAGTTTAGATCTAAAACGTCCTTTATGATGGTGCATGATCTGAAAATTCAAGTGAGTAGACTGAGGGACCAAACCAATTTATAAAGGTGAGAATTGTTCCATCAACGGTTCTCAAATTCAAAAAATTCAGTTTTTTGAGAGGGATTAGGTTTTAAAACTGTGGATCACCAACGGGAAGAAAAAACCAACATTCTCCCACTTGATCCACAAAAACCATCATTCTCAGCAAGAAACAAAATACTTGAATCATGGCGATAAGTCCTTTTAAAAGCAAGTATTATCTTCCATGTATTACAATGCATATGTTTCTCAGCAATAGGCTATATATCTTAATGAATGAACCCAATGTTTATTCATGGTCCAAACTTAATGATCTTTCTCACAATAATATATCTAAATGTGCACATAACCATATATGAGACAGCATCACAACAAGAATTTCATTAAATAACAACGTTACTACAACAAGGAACCAAGTCCCATTTTATCCACATGATCCTTAAACTTCAGTGGTGGCATGCCTTTAGTTAAAGGATCTGCAATCATTAGATCAGTACGAATATGCTCAATGACGACTGATTTATCCTTAATCCTATGTTTTATGGCTAAGTATTTGACGTCGATGTGCCTACTTCGGCTACCAATTTTGTTGTTGTTAGCCATGATGACAGCGGCTGTATTGTCACAATACAATCTTAGTAGTCTAGAAATAGAATCCCTGATTATAAGTCTAGTGATGAAATGCTTAATCCATACACTATGTGAAGTAGCCTCAAAACAAGATACGAACTCGGCTTCCATAGTAGAAGTAGCAATCAAAGTCTGTTTTGCGCTTCTCTATGATATAGCCCCACCGGCTAACAAAAATATGTATCCAGAAGTTGATTTTCGAGAATCAACACATCCAGCAAAGTCTGAATCAAGAGTAGACAATGACTTCCAAGTTGCATGTCCATCTGTACATAAGCATGTAGTCTCTGGTTCCTTTAAGGTATCTTATTACCTTCTTTGCAGCTCTCCAATGTTCTATTCCTGGACTACTCTGATATCGTCCCAACATCCAAATAGCAAATGCAATGCCAGGCCTAATGCAAACCTGAGCATACATTAGGCTTCCAACAGCAGAAGCATACGGAATGTTTATCATCTGTTCCCGCTCAATGTCATTCTTTGGACATTGATTCAAATTGAACTGGTCACCCTTCACAATGGGAGCTACACTTGGTGAATAATCCTTCAACCGAAACCTCTCTAAAACTTTGTTAATATACATCTCTTGGGACACTCCCAGAGTATAATGCATTCTGTCTCGATGTATCTTAATTTCAATAACATAAGATGCATCGCCCATATCTTTCATATCAAAGTTTCTAGAGGGAAAATGTTTCACTTCATATAGCATTCCCTTATTATTGCTTGCAAGCAAAATGTCATCCACGTATAGGATTAAGAAACAAATCTTGCTCCCAATGACCTTCTAGTATATACATTGATCCACAATGTTTTCTTCAAATCCGAATGAAAATATAACTTCATGAATTTCAAATACCATTGGCGCAAGGCTTGTTTCCATCCATATATGGATTTCTTGAGCTTGCAAACCAAGTGCTTACCGTTACTAGAGGAAAATCCTTCTGGTTGCTTCATATATACCTCTTCCTCTAAGTCTCCATTAAGAAAAGCCGTTTTCACATCCATTTGTTGCAATTCCATATCAAAGTGTGCAACTAATGCCATGACTATACGAAGAGAATCATTCTTTGATACAGGAGAAAATGTCTCCTTGTAATCGATTCCTTCCTTCCGAGTGAATCCTTCGGCAGCAAGTCTGGCCTTGTATCTCTCAATGTTACCCAATAAGCTTTCTTTGTTTTAAAGACCCATTTACATCCAACGGCTTTCGCCCCTTCAGGTAACTCAAAAGGGTCACATACACAATTTGATGCCATCGAATTCATCTCATCTTTCATAGCATCATGCCATAAGTTTGATTCTTTCGAATCATGGCTTGTGAAAGCGTCTCAGGGTCATTTTCGGCTCCAACATTAAAGTCGGACTCATGTAGATACACAACTTAGTCACTAGATATTGCTGATTTTCTTGTCCTAGTGTATCTTCTTAATGCTGCATCAACATTCTCTTGAGGATCATGTTGATCAACTGGTTGATCATCCATCAGCAGTTCTTCTTGAACAACAGGTTGTTCGCGTCTGGAGTTTCTTGAACAACTTGATCTACTGGAACAATATCAACATGTTGTGTTTCAATTTGTCGATTAATACACGTTTGAAATCGAGGGGCACTACTAACGGCAATTATTCGATCAGTTGATGTGGAGGGCTGATTACCAGCATGACCTCTTTCAGGAATAGTGTCCTAAAAATGATCGCTCACACTGGTCATGTCATTCTCAAGAAATTTCGTGTTTCTTGATTCCACAATCCTAGTGCTATGAGATGGACAATAGAACATGTATCCTTTGGACCGTTCGGCATATCCAATGAAATACCCACTAATAGTCCTATGATCCAATTTCTTCTCTTGTGGATTATACACTCTTACTTCAGAAGGGCATCCCCAAACGTGTACATGGCACAAACTTGGTTTCCAACCTTTCCATAACTCAAAAGGCGTCTTTGGGACAGCCTTCGTTGGAACTCGGTTTAATATGTACGCTGCCGTTTTAAGAGCTTCAGTCCATAAGGATATATG
This sequence comes from Scilla litardierei, assembly GCA_030789695.1. NCBI lineage: Eukaryota > Viridiplantae > Streptophyta > Magnoliopsida > Asparagales > Asparagaceae > Scilla > Scilla litardierei. The sequence continues at coordinate 24,667 of JAULAV010002340.1, forward strand.
AAGTTTGGCATTAGTGCGCATACTCCTAACCATCTCCATTAAAGTCTTGTTTCTTCTTTCAACTACACCATTCTCACTAGGAGATCCTGGATTGGTGTACTGAGCAACTATTCCATGCTCTTGAAGAAACCTAGCAAATGGACCAGGTGTTTGACCACCTTCAGTGTATCCACCATAATACTCTCCTCCTCTATCAGTTCTCACGATTTTAATTTGTTTTCCACATTGTTTCTCTACTTCTGCCTTAAAAACCTTAAAAGCATTTAACGATTCACTTTTGTTATGAATCAAGTAGATAAACATGAAACGTGAAAAATCGTCAATAAAGGAGATAA
>JAULAV010002341.1:0-145000 GCA_030789695.1 Scilla litardierei
ACGGATCAGCCAGTAGGTTTCATTATTAAAGGCCAAGAAAATAAAGTCTGTAAATTACAGAAATCTATATATGGCCTTAAACAAGAATCTAGGCAATGGAACCAGAGATTTCTTAGAGTTGTCACCTCATTTGGTTTCGAGATGATCGAAGAAGATCATTGTCTTTATGTGAAGCAACATAAAAACAAATTTGTCATCTTGACATTATATGTAGATGACATTTTATTAGCTAGTAACGATATGGAGTTTCTGATAACCATAAAAGAATGGTTATCATCGAACTTTGAAATGAAAGACCTGGGAGAAGCGGATTTTATACTTGGTGTAAAAATCCGAAGAGATCGTTCTAAGAGATTTCTTGCATTATCACAAGAAACATATATTAATAAAGTGTTAGAACGATTTAACATGTCTAACTGTAATCCAGATGAAATTCCATCATCGAAAGGCGATAATCTAAGTCTAGATGATTGTCCTAATACATCAGATGCAAGGAACAAAATGGCAAGAGTGCCATATGCAAGTGCAGTGGGTAACTTAATGTACGATATGTTGTGTGCAAGGCCAGACATATGTCATGCAGTAGGATTGGTAAGTCGATATCAGTCGAAGCCTGGATCTGAGCATTGGAAGGCTATTGTAACGCCCTGCTCCCCAGGATAACTGGGATGGATTCATACTTCCTGAGTATCCTGGGGAGCGGTTTACAAGGGATATTGGATATATATAAGTTTGTTCCTTGGTTGTCTCTGAGTTTGTACTTTCTGGTTGTCTATGTGTTGTTTATGCTTGTATTTATGGAACATTACAGGTACTACCCCAGCAGTGCGCAGTGGACCTACTTTGAGTTTTTTGTATTTTTCCTTTGTAACACTCGTTGCTTTAGGAATACCTGGGATGAATTCATACTTCCTGAGTATCCTGGGGAGCAAGGCGTTACAGATGTAAAGAGGATCATGAGATATTTAAAAGGCACATCCAACTACAGTTTGTGTTACGAAGGTTCATCCACCAAACTGGAAGGCTACACAGATTCTGACTATGGGGGAGATGTAGATGAGAGGAAATCTACATCATGATATGTTTTCTTGCTCGACGATGGTGCCATATCATGATGCAGCAAGAAACAAACTTGTGTGGCTCTATCAACCATGGAAGCAGAATTTGTTGCTGCTTCATTAGGAGTTCAGGAAGCTAGTTGATTACGACGGTTTCTAGAGAATTTAGGCGTAAAGCAAAAACCGGTTATTGTCTACTGTGACAATCAAGCTGCGATAGCTTACACTAAGGACCCAAGATACCACAGTCATACCAAACATCTCGACATACGATACCATTTTGTGAGAGACATTGTTGCTATGAAGATAGTTTCTATCAAGTATATATCTACACACAAAATGGTTGTTGATCCTCTTACTAAACACATTCATAGAGATACTTTTTTGAGACATGTAAACGCTCTAGGATTGCGTAGAAATTGAAATATACTTGTGTATGTACTCTGTTATATATATTGATATTGTTCAATAAAATATTTATTTCATTCACTGTGTTGGATGATATGTGTTTGCCCAATAGTGTTATTTGTTAAAACATAAAAAGAGTACATAAGAAAATGTATGTCAAATAGGCATGGAGATTGACCTTCTCACACATGCAATAATTTATAAGTTTTAAATGTTGGTTTCTTCTTGTTGGTGATCCACAGTTTTAAAACCTAATCCCTCTTAAAAACTGAATTTTTTGAATTTAAGAATCGTTGATTGAACGATTCTCGTCTCTATAAATTGGTTTTGGCCCCGCAGTCTACCCACTCGAGCTTTCAGAAGATACACCATCATTAAGGAGTGATTTAGACTCAGAAGATCAAGACCTGTTAGAAAGTTTACCTTTTTATCGAAAGCAATGGCTGGAGGAATCTACGAATTTCTTCCGCATTTCGTGATGAAATCATCACATAAGATCTAATATTTTGGTATCAAAACCTTCATTTTCCTCTGCCTTGCTTTGGTTACTGTAAATTTCTTCGATTTGGTTATTTGATTCAACCGGGAAAAAATTTGGGTTGAAATGGTTGTTTACGGGCTGAAGCCAGTTTGAAGGCTGAAGGAAGAAGATGACCATAAGGGTAATGCGGTCTTTTCCTAAAGCCAATTTGTCATTCAAACTGACATCAGTTCACAGTTGTTCAAGCTTTTTTTTGACTTCGTACAATACATTTAACTTCTTAAAAGTTACAGTTCATTTTCCCCTCTATTTTAAGTGCACTGCAACAATAAGAAAAAGTTGATATGCATTGACAGCACTTATGAATTTATTTATATGATGTGTCGTACTATTCATCTGAGGCCTACATTGGCCCTAGGCCCCTAAATTTATATAAGATAAACTTCAGCCTATCTGTTCGGATTAGAATCAATTTTTTTCAATTTGTTGCACTTTTTATCATGCCATATCAAGAAACAAGGCCATAGTGCCCATAGTTTAATTATTAACAATGTTAATATATACTGATCGAACATTGGCCCATTATTGAATAAAAAAGTTCCAACATTTTGGCTCCATGCACTTCGAGATGTTCTGCATAAGATGCATATATAAGATGCTTTTGTTTTATAGTATTTTTAAACACGCTTGGCAATAAGAAACTATGGCTTACTCAGCATATCTGTTTCTTTAATTAATAACTGTACTGTCGGGTTCTATGTACAGTAAGGCTGACATTCAATAATTAATGTTGAACAGTGAAGGCACATTAAGCACTGTTATTATTTAGTGCTAATGTTTAATATTTTAATGTGCTATTGTGCTGCAAGTTCAATTTTGATTAAACAGTGATAATGTTTAATTAAATTTAGTGCTGCAAAGGGTACTCTTGCTGCAAGGGGCTATGTGATGTTGTCCCTATTTAATTAAGTGTAATGTACATTGCACATGCACACACTACTGTTGTGAGTTTTATTACCATTTTATTTATTAATCTTGTGCCATGTACAAATAGCAAGAGGCAAATTATGTTTAGTCCTATGTAAGATAAGCTTGCAGCCCAATAATTTAATGTTTAGTGACCTATATATATTTTTAATTAATTATGGAATACCCACATCATCTTTAATTAATTAAAATTATGTGTTAAGTTTGATTTAAGATCACACTTGGAGAATAAACATTGGTTGTTATTAATCATATCTGATATAATAGATCTTTTCCCACAAAATTTTTTATTATATTATGTATGATTAATTGGTATAAAATATCAAATTATATTTTCTAATGTACCCACAGGGATTAGAAAAAGAAAAATGATTTGATAGTTTCATCATGAATTTATGAATCTAATTGAGTTAGAACTTTGGCCCACATGCAAGTTTTATGTCACCAGATTCATATTTTGTATGTTTTACACTGGTAACGCATATTTTGGTTTGTTAAGTCTCAAAATTAATGAATTAAGTATGTATGTTAAATTTTGCTGCATTACAGACTGTTACCATTACTGATATCAAGTGTGACGTTCCCGAACTGAATGGCAAAAACTATAGGATTTGGATGGAGAGAATACTCCTTCATTTGGGTGTAGCGGACATTGATTATGCCATCCGCAAGGATGAGCCACCAGCCATTATAGATACTAGCCTTCCTGAAGCTTTAGATATTTATGAAAAGTGAGAGAGATCTAACCATCTCTGCGTTATGTTCATAAAGAATAAAATTTCAGCTAGTATAAGGGGCTAGGTAGAAAAGCATGAAAACGTCCGATCACTATTAAAGGCCATTGACGAGTAGTTCTAGAGCTCTGATAAGGCACTTGCGAGTACTCTCATTGGAAATTTTTCGTCGATAAAGCTTACTGGTCTTGGAGGTGTGCGTGAGCACATCATGCATATGAGGGATATTGCGGCTCAACTTAAGAAGTTGGAGGTTGAGATCTGACAGCTTCTTGGTCCATTACATTTTTAACACTCTCCTGCATCAATACGGACCTTTCAAAATATCCTATAACACACATAAGGATAAGTGGTCAATGAACGAACTTTTGACCATGTGTGTTCAGGAGGAAGGTCGGTTGATCATAGAGCATGGAGAGAGTGCGTTAATGACCACCAACAAGAAAGATGACAGACGCCCCAAATTTAAGAGGAATGGGAAAGCACCTGTTAAGGGAGGAATTGCTCAGAAGTCTAAGTGCTTCTTCTGTAAAAAGAAGGAGCACAAGAAGAAGGATTGTCTAAAGTTCCTTCGGTGGCGTAAGAAGAAAGGTAACTCAATCTCCCTTGTCTGTTTTGAATCCAATATGAATGATGTTCACTGTGACACGTGGTGGATTGACTCTGGTGCTTCAATCTATGTTTCAACAACCCTGCAGGGTATGACAACCCTGCGAAAACCAGCAGGAAATGAACGAGGCATTTTCTCAGGAAACAAAATGCGCTCAGCTGTCGAATTTGTTGGAACATGCCGGTTTATTTTATCTAGAGGCTTTGTTTTGCTTTTGCAGAATGTTTTTTATGTACCTGGGTTTTACAGGAATTTGATTTCAGTTTCAAGACTATTGCCTTTGGGTTATGCTTTAAATTTCCATGGAACATCATTCAGTTTATGTTATAATTCAGATGTTGTTAGAAATGGCATTTTGTGTAATGGTCTATTTATGTTTAATTTGCAAAACAATGCTGTTATGCATGTTAATGCTGGCAAAAAAAGATGTGTTATAAATGAGGAATCTTCTATGTTATGGCACCGGAGATTGGGACATATCTCCAATGATAGAATCAAAGAGTTATTAAATTATGGAGTAATTAGTACTTTAGATTTTGCTGACTTCGAGATTTGTGTTGACTGCATAAAAGGAAAGCAGATCAAGATATCAAAAAAGGGTGCGCATAGAAGTTCTGAATTGCTTGAAATCATTCATTCAGATATTTGTTGTCCTAACATGGACATACGTGGTCCGAAATACTTTATCTCCTTTATTGACGATTTTTCACGTTTCATGTTTATCTACTTGCTTTATAAAAAAAGTGAATCGTTAAATGCCTTTAAGGTTTTTAAGGCAGAAGTAGAGAAACAATGTGGAAAACAAATTTAAATCATAAGAACTGATAAAGGAGGAGAGTATTATGGTGGATACACTGAAGGTGGTCAAGCACCTGGTCCATTTGCTAGGTTTCTCAAGAGCATGGAATAGTTGCTCAGTACACCAATCCAGGATCTCCTAGTGAGAATGGTGTAGTTGAAAGAAGAAACATGACTTTAATGGAGATGGTTAGGAGTATGCTCAGTAATGCCAAACTTCATATATCCATATGGACTGAAGCTCTTAAAACGGCAGCGTACATATTAAACTGAGTGCCAACGAAGGCTGTCCCAAAGATGCCTTTGAGTTATGGAGAGGTTGGAAACCAAGTTTGCGCCATGTACGCGTTTGGGGATGCCCTTCTGAAGTAAGAGTGTATAATCCACAAGAGAAGAAACTGGATCCTAGGACTATTAGTGGGTATTTCTTTGGATATGCCGAACGGTCCAAAGGATACATGTTCTATTGTCCATCTCATAGCACTAGGATTATGGAATCAAGAAACACGAAATTTCTTGAGAATGACATGGCCAGTGTAAGCGATCATTTTCATGACACTATTCCCGAAAGAGGTCATGCTAGTAATCAGCCCTCCATATCAACTGATCGCATAATTGTCGTTAGTAGTGCCCCTCGACTTCAAACGTGTATTAATCGACAAATTGAAACAAAACATGCTGATATTGTTTCAGTAGATCAAGTTGTTCAAGAAACTCCGAAAGCGGAACCTGTTGTTCAAGAAGAACTGCTGATGGATGATCAACCAGTTGATCAACATGATCCTCAAGAGAATGTTGATGCAGCATTAAGAAGATCTACTAGGACAAGAAAATCGGCAATATCTAGTGACTAAGTTGTGTATCTACAGGAGTCAGACTTTAATGTCGGAGCCGAAAATGACCCTGAGATGCTTTCACAAGCCATGATGCGAAAGAATCAAACTTATGGCATGATGCTATGAAAGATGAGATGAATTCGATGGCATCAGATGGTGTATGGGACCTTTTTGAGTTACCTGAAGGGGCGAAAGCCATTGGATGTAAATGGGTCTTTAAAACAAAGAAAGACTCATTGGGTAACATTGAGAGATACAAAGCCAGGCTTGTTGCCAAAGAATTCACTCAGAAGGAAGGAATCGATTACAAGGAGACATTTTCTCATGTATCAAATAAAGATTCTCTTTGTATAATCATGGCATTAGTTGCACAGTTTGATATGGAATTGCAACAAATGGATGTGAAAACGGCTTTTCTTAATGGAGACCTAGAGGAAGAGGTATATTTGAAGCAACTGGAAGGATTTTCCTCTAGTAACGGTGAGCACTTAGTTTGCAAGCTCAAGAAATCCATTTATGGATTGAAACAAGCCTCACGTCAATGGTATTTGAAATTTCATGATGTTATATTTTCATTCGGATTTGAAGAAAACATTGTGGATCAATGTATATACCAGAAGGTCAGTGGGAGCAAGATTTGTTTCTTAATCCTATACGTGGATGACATTTTTCTTGCAAGCAATGATAAGGAAATGTTATATGAAGTGAAACATTTTCTCTCTAGAAACTTTGATATGAAAGATCTGGGCGATGCATCTTATGTTATTGGAATTAAAATACATCGTGACAGAATGCGTTGTACTCTGGGAATGTCCCAAGAGACGTATATTAACAAAGTTTTAGAGATGTTTCGAATGAAGGATTGTTCACCAAGTATAGCTCCCATTGTGAAAGGTGACAGGTTCAATTTGAACCAATGCCCGAAGAATGACTTTGAACGGGAACAGATGAAAACCATTCCTTGTGCTTGTGCTATTGGAAGCCTAATGTATGCTAAAGTTTGCACTATGCCTGACATTGCATTTGTTGTTGGGATGTTGGGACGATATCAGAGTAATTCAAGTGTTGTAAACATTAGAGAGCTGCAAAGAAGGTAAAGAGATACCTTAAGGGAACCAGAGATTACATGCTCATTACAGACGACGGACAACCTGGAAGTCATTGGCTACTCTGATTCAGATTTTGTTGGATGTGTTGATTCTCGAAAATCAACTTCTTGATACATATTTTTATTAGTTGTTGGGGTTATATCATGGAGAAGGGCAAAACAGACTTTGCTTGCTACTTTTACCATGGAAGCCGAGTTCGTATCTTGTTTTGAGGCTACTTCTCATGGTGTATGGATTAAGAATTTCATCACTAGACTTAGAATCATGGATTCTATTTCTAGACCGCTAAGATTGTATTGTGACAATATCGCTGATGTCTTCATGGCTAACAAAAACAAAATTGGTAGCCGAAGTAGGCACATCGACATCAAGTACTTAACCATAAAACAGAGGGTTAAGGATAAATCAGTCGTCATTGAGCATATTCGTACTGATTTAATGATTGCAGATCCTTTAACTAAAGGAATGCCACCACTGAAGTTTAAGGATCATGTGGATAGAATAGGACTCGGTTCCTTATTGTAGTAACGTTGTTATTTAATGAAATTCTTGTTGTGATGCTTTCTCATATATGGTTATGTGCACATTTAGATATATTATTGTGAGAAAGATCATTAAGTTTGGACCATGAATAAACATAGGGTTTATTCATTAAAATATACAGCCTATTGATGAGAAACATATGCATTGTAATACATGGAAGATAATACTTCTATGCGAGCCTTATGTCTTTCAATGGATCCATCTGCCTTTCTCTTTATGAGAATCCACTTATTCCCTATGGTTTTTCGATTAGGCGGTAAGTCAACCAGTTCCCAAACTTGGTTAACTTTCATGGAATCCATTTCTTCCTCCATAGCTTTCTTCCAATAATCTCGATCATGACGAGATAAAGCTTCTTCTAGAAGTCAGCAATAATCTCATCGGTCTCTTCATATAGCCTATTGTTGTCATGTTTCTTATGTCCATTGTCTGGACAACAAATATCTGAATGAATGATTTCAAGAAATTCAGAACTTTTATGCGACCCTTTTTTGATATCTTGGTCTGCTTTCCTTTTATGCGGTCAAAACAAATCTCGAAGTCAGCAAAATCCAAAGTACCAAGTACTCCATCATTTACCAACTTTTTGATTCTATCCTTGGTGATATGTCCCAATCTCCTGTGCCATAACATAGAAGATTCCTCATTCATAACACATCTTTTTATGCCAGTATTAATATGCAAAACAGCATTGTTTTGCAAATTAAACATAAATAGACCATTACACAAAATGCCATTTCCAACAACATCTGAATTATAACATAAACCGAATGATGTTCCATGGAAATTAAAAGCATAACCTAAAGACAATAGTCTTGAAACTGACATCAAATTCCTGGAAACCAAAGGTACAAAAAAAACATTCTGCAAAAGCAAAACAAAGCCACTAGATAAAATAAGCCAGCATGTTCCTACAAATTCGATAGCTGAGCGCATTTTGTTTCCTGAGAAAATGCCTCGTTTATTTCCCGCTGGTTTTCGCAGGGTTGCCATACCCTGCGAAGTTGTTGAAACACGGATTGAAGAACCAGAGTCAATCCACCATGTGTCACAATGAACATCATTCATATTGGATTCAAAACAGACAAGGGAGATTGAGTTACCTTTCTTCTTACGCCACTGAAGGAACTTTAGACAATCCTTCTTCATGTGCCCCTTCTTTTTACAAAAGAAGCACTTAGACTTCATAACAATTCCTTCCTTAACAGGCGCTTTCCCCTTCCCCTTAAATTTGGGGCGTCTGTCATCTTTCTTGTTGGTTGTCATTAACACTCTCTCTCTTTGCTCCATAATCAACTGACCTTCCTCCTGAACACACATGGTCAAAAATTCGTTCATTGACCACTTATACTTATGTGTGTTATAGGATATTTTGAAAGGTCCGTATTGATGCTGGAGAGTGTTCAAAATGTGATGTACCAAGAAGCTGTCAGACATCTCAACCTCCCACTTCTTGAGTTGAGCCGCAATATCCCTCATATGCATGATGTGCTCACGCACACCTCCAAGACCAGTAAACTTTATCGACGAAAACTTTCCAATGAGAGTACTCGCAAGTGCCTTATCAGAGCTCTGAAACTGCTCATCAATGGCCTTTAATAGTGATCGGACTTTGTCATGCTTTTCTACCGAGCCCCTTATACTAGCCGATATTTTAGTCTTTATGAACATAACGCAGAGACGGTTATATCTCTCCCACTTTTCATAAAGATCTAAAGCTTCTAGAAGGCTAGTATCTGTAATGGCTGGTGGCTCATCCTTGCGGATGGCATAATTAATGTCCGCCACACCCAAATGAAGGAGTATCCTCTCCCTCCAAATCCTATAGTTTTTGTCATTCAGTTTGGGAATGTCACACTTGATATCAGTAATGGTAACAGTCTGTAATGCTGAAAAATTAAACATACATACTTAATTCATTAGTTTTGAGATTTAACAAACCAAAATATGCGTTACCAATGTAAAACATACAAAATATGAATCTGGTGACATAAAACTTGCATGTGGGCCAAAGTTCTAACTTAATTAGATTCATAAATTCAAGATAAAACTATCAAATCATTTTTCTTTTTCTAATCCATGTGATTAAATTAGAAAATATAATTTGATATCTTACCCTAATTAACATATATAATATAATAAAAATTCTGTGGGAAAAGATCTATTATATCAGATATGATTAATCACAACCAATGTTTATTCTCCAAATGTGATCTTAAATGAAACTTAACATATAATTTTAATTAATTAAAGATGATGTGGCTATTCCATAATTAATTAAAAATATATATAGATCATTAAACATTAAATTATTGGGCTGCAAGCTTGTCTTACATAGGACTAAACATAATTTTCCTCTTGCTGTTTGTACATGGCACAAGATTAATAAATAAAATGGTAATAAAACTCACAACAGTAGTGTGTGCATGCGCAATGTGCATTACACTTAATTAAATAGGGACAACATCACATAGCCCCTTGCAGTAAGAGTACCATTTGCAGCACTAAATTTGATTAAACATTATCACTGTTTAATTAAAATTGAACTTGCAGCACAATAGCACATTAAAATATTAAATATTAGCACTAAATAATAACAGTGCTTAATGTGCCTTCACTATTCAACATTAATTATTGAATGTCAGCCTTACTGTACATAGAACCCGACAGTATAGTTATTAATTAAAGAAACAGATATGCTGAGTAGGCCATAGTTTCTGACTGCCAGGCGTGTTTAAATATACTGTAAAACAAAAGCATCTTATATAGGCATCTTATGCAGCACATCTCGAAGTGAATGGGGCCAAAATGTTGAAACGTTTTTATTCAAAATGGGCCAATGTTCGATCAGTATATATTAACCTTGTTAATAATTAAACTATGGGCACTATGACCTTGTTTCTTGATATGGCATGATAAAAAGTGCAACAAATTGAATAAAATTGATTCTAATCCGAACAGATAGGCTGAAGTTTGTCTTCTTATATAAATTTAGGGGCCTAGGGCCAATGTAGGCCTCAAATGAACAGTATGACACATTATATAAATAAATTCATAAGTGTTGTCAATGCATATCACATTTTTCTTATTGTTGCAGTGTACTTAAAATAGAGGGGAAAAATGAACGGTAACTTTTAAGAAGTTAAATGTATCGTACGAAGTCAAAAAAAAGCCTGAACAAGTGTGAACTGATGTCAGTTTAAACGACAAATTGGCTTTAGGAAAAGACCGCATTACCCTTATGGTCATCATCTGCCTTCAGCCTTCAAACTGGCTTCAGCCCATAAACATCCATTTCAACCCAAAAAAAATTCGGTTGAATCGAATAACCAAATCGAAGAAATTTACAGTAACCAAAGCAAGGCAGAGGAAAACGAAGGCTCTGATACCAAAATATTAGATCTTATGTGATGATTTCATCACGAAATGCGGAAGAAATTCGTGGGTTCTTACCTCCAGCCATTGCTTTCGATGAAAAGGTGAAATTTTTAACTGATCTTGCCCTTCTCGGTCTCAAAACACTCCTTTATGATGGTGTATGATCTGAAAATTCGAGTGAGTAGACTGAGGGACCAAAACCAATTTATATAGGCGAGAATCTTTCCATCAACGGTTCTGAAATTCAAAAAATTCAGTTTTTAAGAGGGATTAAGTTTTAAAACTGTGGATCACCAATGGGAAGAAGAAAACCAACAGTATTAAATCAAAATATTAAAACCAAATTCTCGCCTTATGAACTCCATATATGGTTGGCAGAGGGTAAGTACTTGATGTTTCGTTAAAACAACAAATTATGCAAGTTTGAAATCATCACATTAGCGGGCTTGTTCTTTTATGTTGAAGTGGTTGGTTTGTTGAAGTGGTGAATAGTGTTGGGTAAAGTAGAGTATTGTGTTTTTTTGGGTGAAAGTGGGTTGTAAATGTGGATGTTGGAATTTTTTGTCGGGCCTACAAAACTTTATTGTGTTTTTTTGTGTTGAAGTGGGTTGTGAATGTTGTTGTGAAAGTTGGAGGGTAAAAGTGGTGAGTGGGATGTGGTAAGAATAGGGGAAAAATGGCCCCCTTGCATTTCTTGTGGAATTGATATAAAAACAAAAAAACAATCACAAAATAAAATAACAATGACCCCCCTTGCATTTTGACGAACTAATTAAAATATCCCAAAAAATACATACAGTTTATTATGACATTGATGTGTTCCCTCAAATAACCATCAATAAATAAATAAGAAAAAATTCAAACAATGGTGATATTGTGATACATCAACCCAAAATATATCAACCATAGATATACCGTAAATTACAACAAAAAGTCGTCCAAATACCAACCACCTCAAAATACATCAACCCTCCAAAACGACATCAAAGTCACAAATGTACATCTTCATATCAACTGATATTGTATAGCAGCAACAGTGTTAAACATCAATATCACGCCCCGCTTCCCAATTACAGAAGGCGAGACGCGAGAAGGTCCGCTCGGACCTGGAGCTGTGAAGCTGCAGTCTGATAAGCATCTGTGAATGATACCAATGGCAGATTCTTGCAATGTGACGAAACAACAACATAAATAGAAAGCAGACATAGAAATATCCACCAACAATATCCAACAAATATTTTAACATCACAGAGAATAGTCACAAAAGAAGTACATAGTCTAAACAAAGGCCCAAAGCATGGCCGAAACATAAAGCAGAGAGATATAGGTGCTACGCACTGAAATCTAATAGCAACTACTAAAACAGCAACAACTAAAAGAAGTCTCCAAGTGAGTCTAGAACTGGTCACCAGTGTCCTCAAACTCAACCTCTGTAGGAACCTCGAACTCTACGTCCGCGAACTGCTCGTCCTCTGCGACTAACTCTGACTCAGAACCTGACATGTGACACCCAAAGAGGAGAGGGCACATGTCAGCAAAAGTCTCCCAAAGGAAAACGGAGGACTTTTGTGCAAGGTACAAACAAAAGTAAAGCGACTAGCAGTTCTAATATGATGAAATAGCATGACATTAAAAGTATGCAATAATTAAAATGACATTATGAAACAAGCATGCACATCGTAGCAGAAACTACAAACACACTATTTCACGATTCATGAATCACTAAATTTTCACATTGTGCACATAATTTATGCCTTACAGCTGAAGTGGCTGTACGAGCACACTTCTACGTTGAGTGGTCGCTTAACCCTACCCCTCCACGTGTATCGAGCGTTGGTTTACCAACTACATTGTGCTCGCTTCTGGATCACGAGCCAGGAAGTGTTTTTGGCATAGGGTTGTGCCCGTAATGCAGGTGCCTAGCCTCAATAGTTATAATTATTGTAGCGTATGCTACGCAATCACGATGGAACAATTTGATGCATGACATGACATGGCAATGAGCAGTTAAAAGTGCGTACAGTTAATTGAAAGTAAACGTGACAGGCAGCATGAAATGATAGCATGGTAAAGGTGTCGGATCTAGCTTCGTTGTCAAGCTAGATCTAGTAGGGTGTCTAGGCAACTATCATTTCATCGCAAAGTCTCTTTTACGCTAGTACACAAATTGGCCTAAACGTGGCCTAAACAAACTCTGGCAAGTATCACTTGCCTGTTTTTCACTTTCTTGGTGTCGTCGGATTCGTCTCGACAGGTACTACGCTACAGTGATAACGGTTCGCTGGTTTGATAAAACATATAATCAGATTAGACTGTTTTTGATCATAACAGCGTTACAAAAACTTCCTATGACGTCTAATCGATCCGTTTTATTATGTCTTCTAAATTACGGTGTGGGTTATAGGTTATAGGTAGGGGTACTAACTATTACGCAGCGAATGGAGCAGCGATAGCGATACACACGACGTCTACGGTCTGAAACTCGTCGCGGCAGCGAGGGAAACGACGGACAGCGGCGTCTGGAAGCTCTGCAGGTGGTTGTCGATGCTAGGATGAGTGCTATCAGCAGTTCGTGCGTGGGTAGAGGCTGACTGCAAGTTGCACGCGGCTGCCCTTGGGTTCTGTCGAATAGAAGAGGGCAGGCGGGTCGGAACTGGGCACGGGGATGATGGCAGGTCGAAGGGGAGGCCATCGGGGTGGTTTTCGACGGTCTACAGGCGGTTGGGGGGGCCGGTGGTGGAGAAAGGAGGGAGGATAGAGGTCCTCCGGCGGTTTGTGCGTGGATGAAGGGAGGTCGATGGCGTTTGTGTGAGCTTGAGGGTTGTGGCGTGGAGAAGATGGAGGGGCACCGTGAGTGCTTGCGAGGCTGGGGTTGTGCGAGAGGGGTTCAGCTCGTGTGCGTGGGGAAGAAGGAGGAAAGAAACGTAGGGAAGGCGGCTGCATTAGGTCTAGGGTGCTGTAGGTTAGCTGTAGGAAAACAATTGCCTAGGGATCTTATAATAACAATAGGGTGAGGGTTATCATGTGGGTGGAGAGAGATGGGAAAGTGGGGAGACAGGGTACGGGTTGTTGGGATATAGGGGGTTATAATCCTAATTGGTTAGGAAAGATAATTAACAGAACTAAGTGTAAGATAATAAAGAGTTTTGTTTTTAAAACTCAGATCCTGAAAAGATTCTGAAATAAACTAAACGTTTTGAAAATGAAAATGTGTTTTGTTAAGATACAGATTAGTTACAAAAATATAATAATATTAATAATAGTTAGGTTAGTTTTTAAACTTTAATTCTTGAAAGGATTTTAACCGTAAGAGTTTGAAAAGGAGAAAAGTAAAAAGAAAACATTAATGAATAACGATAATCAGATTTTATAGTTTCGCCCTTAGGCATCCAAAAATTACAAACAAGATATCGGGGTGGTTGCACCTCCGAGAGGATCGTGAATGCGAGGTCTGGTCACGCGTCCGAGCTACGGAAAAGTAATAATAATACCAAATACGAATATACACACCACAAACAATGTACGCGCTAAAATACGTACAACCGGACCGTGGTCGTTACATCCTACCCACCTTATGAATGATTCCGCCCTCGGAATCAACATCAACCACTGCCTTGAAATAAGTGCGGGAAGCGCTCTCTCATTATCATCCTCGCACTACCTGGTGGACTCCCCAGGTGAACCATGACGCCACTGCACTCTAACTAGGTCGATGGTCTTATTCCTCAACTGCTTCTGCCGTCGATCCAGAATCTCAACTGGTTGCTGATCATAGGTCAGGTTCGGTCGGACCATGATCTCTGAGAAATCCACGGTATGAGATGGATCACTGACGTATCGACGTAACTGAGATACGTGAAACACGTCGTGAACTCCCTCCAGTGACGACAGCAATGCCAAGCGGTAAGCCACAGCTCCAACACGCTCCAGGACATTAAAAGTTCCAATATACCTCGGACTTAGCTTGCCTCTCTTTCCAAATTAAATAACACCTTGATTCAGAGAGATCTTGAGAAAAATATGGTCTCCAGGCTGAAACTCTAACGGTCGCTGTTTAGCATCTGCCCCATGCTTGAAACGGTCCTGAGCGATCCTCAGCTTCTCCCTGATGTTCCTCACAACATCCATAGCCTCAATAATCATCTCTGGCCCTAACAGCTCCCTGTCTCTAATGTCATCCCAGCTCAGTGGCGATCGACATTTCTTCCCATATAGCGCGGAAAATGGCGCCATGCCAATGCTCGCCTGGTAGCTGTTATTATAGGCAAACTCCACATGATGATGATGATCCTTCCAAAATCCCTTGAAGTCCAATATGCACGCTCTCAGCATGTCCTCCAAAATCTGAATCATCCTCTCAGATTGCCATCCGTCTGCGGGTGGTACACGGTACTGAAACTCAGACTCGTACCCAGACTCTTCTGCAGACTCTGCCAAAACTGAGATGTGAATCTCGTGTCTCTGTCTGACAGGATACTCATGGGGACTCCGTGAAGTCGCACGATCTCCTACACGATTCGCGTTACATCACTATCTAAACTAGAGAAAAGAAATAAAAACGGAGAGTAAAAGAATTTACCTCCATGTATCTCCTCGCTAGTATCTCAGTGGAATGTCCCACTCGGAAAGGGATAAAGTGCGTAGATTTGGTCAGTCGATCTACGACTACCCAAATCGCGTCGTTCTGTTTCGGACTCCGAGGTAGTCCAGTCACGAAATCCATAGTGATGTGTTGCCAGTTCCACTCCGGAATTGGAAGCGGTTGTAGCAACCCTGTTGTACGCCGATGCTCTGCCTTAACTTGCTGGCACACTGGTTGACCCGAAAAGGTGCTCTCTCTCAAGCGCAAGAGTCCGTACAAGTAATATAATCTGGGAGTCCAGATGTCGAATCCTCAGGAGGAAATCTGTTGCAACCACAATTCAAATCAAATAGAAATCCAACAAAGAGAAACTAACCACTTCACTAATTGTGGTGATGATGGTGTGAAAGTACGTGATGGTGATGTGCGAACAATACGAACAACGAAAAGTCGTATAAGAAAGTATCGACAAAAATTATGCACATGGTATGGCTTCGTTAGGATCAATGATTCGTATTAATTTGGTTGACAAGTATAACGCAATGAATTCTCCTTTTGGGAGCAATTCACCGGAAAATACCCAATATAACTCAATGAATTCTCCTTTTGGGAGCAATTCATCGGAAGATACCCTTTTGGGGGTTAAAGCACAATATTCAATAAGATCGTCGCTAAAGTTATAATACGATATGAAACTCTCTTTTGGAGAGATCAAAACTACGGTATGAAACTCCCTTTTGGGGAGATCAAAACTCACCCTTTTGGGGCGATCATCAACTCAATCACTTCTTTTGGAAGATGAAAAAGACGATTTAATAACAAAGATTACAACTTTAGCGACGTTTAACGATTTAGCACAAGGAATACAACCAAATAAACACAAATAATATCCCCTAACTACGCCATACCATGCACAATAACAATTTAGCTACTCATGGTGCAAGAATAAACAAGTTTCATAGAAGAATACATCAATCTAATAGCAAAATACAATAGAAAAGCACCAAATACGAGGTTTAAGTTAAGAAATTTATCACCAAATATCCTTAAAAAGACACAAAAACTCTCTGGAAATAAGAAAATAGCCTTTGGAATTTTCAAGAATTTTGTGGTGGCGAAATACGGCTCCTAGAGCCTCCAATACGCTCAAAATATGCCAAAATCTGCTTGTATACGCCCAAAACCCCTAGAATACGCTTAAATATTAGCATTGCGGGTTTACTGTGCGTTAACGGGTTCAAACCCGCACCATTTACGCCTAAACCCGCTTCAAACAGCCGGCACAAATGAGAGCCGCACGATCCATGCGGGATCGCACAGCAACTTGACACGTGCCCTTTCTAATCGGGTCTGAGTCTCGACCTCACCCGCATCCGCTTCAATTCACAAGTCTGAATGCGGGTTTTTTTCTCGACCGTGGGATTACGATCGCACGGCCAGCGCTTGGCTTCGTTCGCTCCGCATCCGACTACGCTTCGGATTCCCCTGGGCCGTTGGATCAAGCGGGAGGCGGCGGATGATAGACACGTGGCAGCGTCTGATTGGTCGGCGGCGGTATAATCATATTTCTTTGCGTATTTCTCCAATTAATTAGTATTCTGCATTCAAAAATACACAGTAATTAGCACAGATCTCAGAAAAATACAAATAAATAGTCGTTGGAATTGTGAGATCGAGACTAAGCTATGAAAAATATAAAAAGTGCAGAAATACTTCATTAATTACTATTTTGTGCTCAAATAAGGTGTTTTCTCTAATAAATGATGGTGTAGAAAATACATACGTATTAGAGAACAATATAGCATCATACGAGCACAAAATAGGGCTAAATGGGGGGTTAAATATGTAATATTGAACCCGAATCACACCCCCCAACTAGCGATTTGCTAGTCTCTAGCAGAAAGAGCGATTAATACGGATGAGTAATAAAACAATAAGTTCTTTCAAATTGCTCATGGCATGGCTCAATAATACGCATTCCAACATGATCTTGACCATCAATATACACATCCATGAACAAAATCAATCACATGATATTTTC
This sequence comes from Scilla litardierei, assembly GCA_030789695.1. Classification (NCBI taxonomy): domain Eukaryota; kingdom Viridiplantae; phylum Streptophyta; class Magnoliopsida; order Asparagales; family Asparagaceae; genus Scilla; species Scilla litardierei. The sequence goes on from JAULAV010002341.1 coordinate 17,566, forward strand.
TCTAATTTAGTATGAATAAATAACATGCAAGCGTCGTTTTACGCAAGCGAAAGTATAACACGTCGTTTTTCTCTAGTTTTCTTGTTTCCAAGGAATTGGCCTATCAAAATAATCATTCAAGATATGGGTATTGAAGTTGCTTAGTATATTAACCATTTCTTTTCTTTTATTAGTTCTGCGTAATGCGCATCAAGCAACATTCGCAGAAAAATGTATAACTCCATCAAATGAGTGAGTTTCCGGTCAATGGCTCCCAAATCAGACTATAATAGGGCATTAGGCCAAAAAGGACCCCTCGGACTGTACTACTCGAGCCAACCAAGTTATTTATTAGTGACATACTTATTCATTTCATTTTTCATTCATTTCTTTTCTTTTCCTTTTTTTCTTTGTAAGCAACTCAACACCCATATTTTCGAACATAAACATTAATAACCATGGCCACATTCCTCTTCAACTTGAAGACTATTCCAATAAATCGTGTATACTTAAGCTTTTTCATCACATTAGCATGCATGAAATAAATTCAAACTATTTCGAGATATTAATCATGGAAATTGAAAGTTTTTATGAATAGCATATTAACGGTAATTCCATGAAGGGAAAATAATTTAATCAAGCCATTAACAATTTTTAGAACTCAATTAATGCGTAATCATCCGTATTTGAGGCATATGAAGGAGTTTTAAAATGATGAGATTTGGTGATTTATTCTTCTCAAAAAAAATCCTAAGGTCTCATACACACCCCCCAACTAAAGATGGACATTGTCCTCAATGTCGAAAGGGGTACGAGTTTATTCAAGCTAGCAACCTAGAAAGCATATAAAAACTACACTACTGGAAAGAACACACCGTGATCAAATGGCGGATCCCGAATCTTTAATTGTGGATGAAGTTGTTCAATTTGCTCCTTGCGCTCCTCGGCGAGTATTCTTCCTCCAACGACTAAACTGGATCCCAGCAATGAGCTCCCAGCATCTCTATAAGATGTCCACCTGTTTCCTGCAAGAGATGAGTTACGTCAATCCATTTCAGTCTAAGATTATTATTGATAAAAATAGGGTTATTTAGTACCGACCCCCTGTGTTTTCTCCGAAATTAGCAACACCCCCCTATGGTTTCAATAATTAGTAAGACCCCCTTATTGTATCCAATTTGGACTCCCCCGCCTATAGGAAGACCCCCCTAAACAGGGGGAGGGGGTCCAAAATTGGGTGCCATAGGGGGGGCTTACTAATTATTGAAACCATAGGGGGGTGTTGCTAATTTCGGAGAAAACACAGGGGGTCGGTACTAAATAACCCATAAAAATATTCCAAATGTAGTCATCAAAATAGTTGAAATAAATTAGAGCAAGTTGACGACTACTCCCTGAAAGATATGCACTACTCTCGGTATGATGCTCGATCGTTGGGGAGAGGGGTAAATGATTTTGGGACAAAACTGGAGGAGGGCATGGTTCTGACTCCATGGCGATAATCTCAAAACCCTTGTCCCTAGCTGTCTCCTCCTCTCGTTCATCCAAAATTGCTAGCTCGTCCTCTCTTTTGCACACACTTTCTGCCATGTGGATATTATTTTTGCCCTCAACGTGACATGGCTCGCTCGATGTACCTGCAATAGAAGATAAATTCGTATTAGATTCTTGAAGTTGAATTTTAAAATAATTATTTTCTTCTAAGCAAGCGGCAATCAAATTAAGATTTTCAATGGAATTTTGAATCTGCCGACTCCGAGCAAGGAAATTCTCTTGGAATTGATGGGATGTAGCCTCCTGTGTCTGAATAATCGAGTGAACTTCCTCTTTCAAGGATTGCAAAGGTACGTCTACGCTTTGCTCTTCTTGATTAAGGCACGAAGGCTCCGTTGAATCGCACTCTGAAGTCTCTTCCATGGTTTCTTCATTTTCTTGCAGAGACTCCATGTATTCCCACGCCTCTGTCGGCGTCGTGCCTCCCAATAATTCCTGCAGCTGTGGTCGTAGTCCATCTAGGAAGGACGCCATAAGCTCTTCATTTGTGTACCCATGCTGCGGATAGCTCGATACTATATTTGTGAACCTCCTCCAGGCCTGAAAGAAAGTTTCACAGTCAGTTTTATTAAAATTAATGATCTTGAGCTTCTCCATCCTATGTTTGTGTGCATTAGCATACTTTGCATCATACAGATTGTTTGTGCAATAGAAATTCATATACTCCATTTTGAAATAAAATAAAATAAAATAAAAGGTTTATGTACAGTAAAGTGGAAAGATCTCACCGAAGGTCCTCTAAATGAAATAAACCGTAGTCACAAACCATTCCTCCCCGGTAACGGCGCCAAAAACTTGGTGGGACCGAAAAGGTGCTCTCTCTCAAGCGCAAGAGTCCGTACAAGTAATATAATCTGGGAGTCCAGATGTCGAATCCTCAGGAGGAAATCTGTTGCAACCACAATTCAAATCAAATAGAAATCCAACAAAGAGAAACTGACCACTTCACTAATGGTGGTGATGATGGTGTGAAAGTACGTGATGGTGATGTGCGAACAATACGAACAACGAAAAGTCGTATAAGAAAGTATCGACAAAAAGTATGCACATGGTATGGCTTCGTTAGGATCAATGATTCGTATTAATTTGGTTGACAAGTATAACGCAATGAATTCTCCTTTTGGGAGCAATTCACCGGAAAATACCCAATATAACTCAATGAATTCTCCTTTTGGGAGCAATTCATCGGAAGATACCCTTTTGGGGGTTAAAGCACAATATTCAATAAGATCGTCGCTAAAGTTATAATACGATATGAAACTCTCTTTTGGAGAGATCAAAACTACGGTATGAAACTCCCTTTTGGGGAGATCAAAACTCACCCTTTTGGGGCGATCATCAACTCAATCACTTCTTTTGGAAGATGAAAAAGACGATTTAATAATAAAGATTACAACTTTAGCAACGTTTAACGATTTAGCACAAGGAATACAACCAAATAAACACAAATAATATCCCCTAACTACGCCATACCATGCACAATAACAATTTAGCTACTCATGGTGCAAGAATAAACAAGTTTCATAGAAGAATACATCAATCTAATAGCAAAATACAATAGAAAAGCACCAAATACGAGGTTTAAGTTAAGAAATTTATCACCAAATATCCTTGAAAAGACACAAAAACTCTTTGGAAATAAGAAAATAGCCTCTGGAATTTTACAGAATTTTGTGGTGGCGAAATACGGCTCCTAGAGCCTCCAATACGCTCAAAATACGCCAAAATCTGCTTGTATACGCCCAAAAACCCTAGAATACGCTTAAATATTAGCATTGCGGGTTTACTGTGCGTTAACGGGTTCAAACCCGCACCATTTACGCCTAAACCCGCTTCAAAACAGCAGGCACAAATGAGAGCCGCACGATCCATGCGGGATCGCACAGCAGCTTGACACGTGCCCTTTCTAATCGGGTCTGAGTCTCGACCTCACCCGCATCCGCTTCAATTCACAAGTCTGAATGCGGGTTTTTTTCTCGACCGTGGGATTACGATCGCACGGCCAGCGCTTGGCTTCGTTCGCTCCGCATCCGACTACGCTTCGGATTCCCCTGGGCCGTTGGATCAAGCGGGAGGCGGCGGATGATCGACACGTGGCAGCGTCTGATTGGTCGGCGGCGGTATAATCGTATTTCTTTGCGTATTTCTCCAATTAATTGGTATTCTGCATTCAAAAATACACAGTAATTAGCACAGATCTCAGAAAAATACAAATAAATAGTCGTTGGAATCGTGAGATCGAGACCAAGCTATGAAAAATATAAAAAGTGCAGAAATACTTCATTAATTACTGTTTTGTGCTCAAATAAGGTGTTTTCTCTAATAAATGATGGTCAGAAAATACATACGTATTAGAGAACAATATAGCATCATACGAGCACAAAATAGGGCTAAATGTGGGGTTAAATATGTAATATTGAACCCGAATCACACACCAAACACTTGGCAATGCTCCGTGCCACACTCCGCTTCATACCATGCCACCGGTAGTTCAGGCGAAGATACTTGTACATCTTGTGCCTCCAGGATGCACAGAATACGACGAGCTATGTGCCTCAACAAGCAACTCCTCTCTAACATCTCTAGCTGGCACACAAACTCTGGCTCCATACCTCAGCGAGCCATCCTCATGAATCAGAAAGTCAGTTCGCAGACTGGCTTCTACCTGCTCATGTATCGTCTTCAGCTTCGGATCTCCAGCCTGACCTACCTTGATCCGATCCACGATCATCGACTGTATCTGCATACACATCAACGACAAAACCTCTCCAGGAAGCACAATCTCAATACCTGACTCACAGAAATCTTGCTGCAATCTCCACTGTAAAGTCAACATCATAACCGCTGGAAGTCTGCTCAGCGCATCAGGAACCACATTCACCTTTCCAGGATGGTACTACAAATCGATCTTGTAATCTGCCATGAGCTCCAACCATCGACGTTGTCGCATGTTGAGCTCCTTCTGCGTAAAGATATATTTCAAGCTTTTGTGATCAGTGAAAATATTCACCTTCTCACTCAGCAAGAAATGCCTCCAAATCTTGAGCGCAAATACGACTGCAGCCAACTCAAAATCGTGAGTCGGGTAGTTCTTCTCATGAGCCTTAAGCTGTCGAGAAGCGTATGCGACCACATGCCCATGCTGATGCAAAACACATCCGTGCCCTTTGCCAGAAGCATCGGAAAAGATCTCGAAACCTCCACTCCGATCAGGCACAGCTGGAACAGGTACTGACGTCAACCTCTCCTTCAGAATAGAAAAGGCCTCCTCACAAGCATCGGACCAAACGAATGGTATATCCTTCCTCGTCAGTCTAGTCATCGGCTCTGCAATCCGAGAGAAATCCTTGATGAAGCACCGATAATATCCTGTTAGCCCAAGAAAACTCCTGATCTCAGACACTGTCTGCAGATTCGGCCACTCTCTGATAGCCATGATCTTCTCTGGATCCACGGCTATGCCATCTCCTGACACCACATGTCCAAGAAAGGCAACTCTATCCAGCCAGAACTCGCACTTGGAATACTTCGCATACAAACGATGCTTCCTCAAAATCTCCAAAACTGTCCTCAAGTGCTCAGCATGCTCCTCTTCCGACTTCGAATAGATCAAGATGTCGTCAATAAAGATAACGACGAACTTATCTAAGAAGTCGTAGAATATCAGGTTCATTAGGTTCATGAAAACTGCGGGTGCGTTGGTCACACCGAAAGGCATAACCATGAACTCGTAGTGTCCATACTTCGTTCTGAACGCTGTCTTCTGCACATCTTCCTTCTTAACCCTCAGCTGGTGATATCCGCTCCTGAGATCCAGTTTAGAGAATACCTTCAATCCTCCAAGCTGATTGAAAATGTCGTCTATACGCGGTAACTGATACTTGTTCTTGATGGTGACAGCATTCAACTCTCTGTAGTCCACGCACATACGACGCGAACCATCCTTCTTTTTCACCAGTAGAACAGGTGCTCCCTACGGAGACACACTCGGATGGATATATCCCTTCTGTAAAAGCTCGTCCAACTGCCTACGTAGCTCCTCCAACTCTGCCGGAGCCATACGATATGGTGCTTTCGAAATGGGCTGCGCTCCCAGAATAAGATCAATTGAGAATTCAAGGGCTCGATCGGGCGGCAGTCTGGACAACTCCTCGGGGAAGACATCATCGAAATCTCTCACCACAGCTGGTCTACTCATCTCCATCTGCATAGCCACAAGCTCCACCACAGGCTTGGCCCGAAACCTACCAGGCCCAAGCAAACTGCCACCGCTACTGAACTCGAAGGTCGGATAACCAGGAATCTCAAACACCACTTTCTTCCATCGACAGTCGATCGTAGCGAAGAAGCAATTAAGCTAATCCATCCCGAGAATGGCATCATAATTGGTAATGTCGTGGACGATAAAATCGGCATATAGCTCGAGTCTACAGACAACCAAGGGACAAGATCGACAACCAAGAGATACCGAGATCAAACCATTCCCTGTAGCGATAACCCAACTCTTGGAAAGAGGGGAAGTCGACAGAGAATGCTTGTCCACGAAACTCCGAGATAGAATGCACATGGATGCGCCGGAGTCGAAAAGAACCCGAGCGGGACAAGCACAAACAAGAACAACTCCTAACAGACAAACTAGAAATCAAAACTTATTCTAACAAACAAGATCTAATCTAACAAGCAAGATCAACTAATGAAAAGTAAAGACTAGTCTGAGGATACCTGCAATAACTCCATCCTCAGTCTCCGCCTCTACTGCAGTCATCATGAAAGCTTGCCTCCTAGGCTGAACGGCCTGCTGGAAAGCCTGCTTCTGGTGAATAAGAGGCACTCCACGTCCGACAGCTACTGGAGCTCTCTACTGCTGAACTCTGACTGGTGCCCTCCGCAGTTGATTGGCATGCCGACAATCCTTCACCGAATGTGTAGCGTCGCCACAAATCAAGCATTGGCCCAAGAACCTCCTGCACTGCTCCTTCACATGACCAGCCTTGCCACAAAAATGGCACATCTTTGGACTAGGCCCACCTGGCCTCTTAAACTACACGGACTAATTAGACCTCATCTCAGGCCTAACCACAGCTCTGGCCTGATCCATAGGCCTCTTCCATGCACCTGAATACTGCCGTCTCTTCTGATTGGCAATCAGCTCCTGCCTCTTGGCAGCTATCAGCAACTTTCGGTAAGAGTCTAAGTCCGAAGAGGACATCAGACTCTGCAGCTCCAAGGATAAACCCTGCAAGAATCTCTGAGCTCGAACTTCAGCGGTCTGAACAAAATTTGGCGCAAATCGGCTCAGTCTGGTGAACTCTTGGTGGTACTGATCCACCGCCAGATTCCCCTGCTTCAAATTGATAAATTGCTGCATCAGCTCCCTCCTCGCAGCTCGAGGAAAATACTCCTCATCAAATCTCGCCTTGAAAGTGGCCCAAGGGATAGGCCTCACCAGCATTTTCTCTTCCGACTCCCACCAACTGCGAGCATTGTCCTTCAATTGCTTCTTCACCAAGTCAACCCATCCAGCCGGGTTAACTTTCGAGAGGAGCAAATTATCCTCTGTGTTCTTCATACATTCATCTGTAGCTAAGGGTCCTTCTGACCTAGTGAAATACGTCGGGCCCAGCTCCCGAAACTGCTTCGCTCCTGGCTCAAAGCGAGGGGCATTCTGAAGCATGCCCTGCTGCACGTGCATCATCTGATGCATCATCTTCATCATCTCAGCCGTGGTAGGTTCTCTATCAGCATCCTCACCGTTTCCTGCTCCACCACCAGCTCCAGCTCCACTACCAGCTCAGGCGATGTAAGACAAGGAAATGTTCAGATTAGATTAATTCATGACTTGAATGTTCCGAATATTTAAATGGATGTTGTTATCAGTATTTTTGTTCCGTTATTTCGCAGGTGCAAAGAGGACCTGCATGGGCCACCACTAAAACCTGTCACGTCCTGCTTCCCAAGTACGGAAGGCGAGACGCGAGAAGGTCCGCTTGGACTTCGAGCTGTGAAGCTGCAGTCTGATAAGCGTATGTGAATGATACCAATGGCAGTTTCTTGCAATGCGACAAAACAACAACAATAATAAATAGAAAGCAGACATAGAAATATCCACCAACAACATCCAACAAATATTCCAACATCACAGAGAAAAGTCACAAAAGAAGTACATAGTCTGACCAAAGGCCTAAAGCATGGCCGAAACATAAAGCAAAGAGATATAGGTGCTACGCATTGAAATCTAACAGCAACTACTAAAACAGCAACTACTAAAAGAAGTCTCCAAGTGAGTCTAGGACTGGTCACTAGTGTCCTCAAACTCAGCCTCTGCAGGAACCTCGAACTCTACGTCCGCGAACTGCTCGTCCTCTACGACTAACTCTGACTCAGAACCTGACATGTGACACCCAAAGAGAAGAGGGCACATGTCAGCAAAAGTCTCCCAAAGGAAAACGAAGGAATTTTGTGCAAGGTACAAATAAAAGTAAAGCGACTAGCAGTTCTAATATGATGAAATAGCATGACATTAAAAGTATGCAACAATTAAAATGACATGATGAAACAAGCATGCACATCGTAGCAGAAACTACGAAAACAATATTTCACGATTCATAAATCACTAACTTTTCACATTGTGCACAGAGTTTACGCCTTACAGCTGAAGTGGATGTACGGGCACACTTCTACCTGAGTGGTCGCTTAACCCTACCCCTCCACGTGTATCGAGCGTTGGTTTCCCAACTATGTTGTGCTCGCTTCTGGATCACGGGCCAAGAAGTGTTTTTGGCATAGGGTTGTGCCAACAATGCAGGTGCCTAGCCTCAATAGTTACAATTATTGTAGTGTGTGCTACGTAATCACGATGGAACAATTTGATGCATGACATGACATGGCAATGAGCAGTTAAAAGTGCGTACAGTTAATTGAAAGTAAACGTGACAGGCAGCATGAAATGATAGCATGGTAAAGGTGTCGGATCTAGCTTCGTTGTCAAGCTAGATCTAGCAGGGCGTCTTGGCGACTATCATTTCATCGCCTAGTCTCTTTTACGCTAGTACACAAATTGGCCTAAACGTGGCCTAAACAAACTCTGGCAAGTATCACTTGCCTGTTTTTCATGTTCTTGGTGTCATCGGATTCGTCTCGACAGGTACTACGCTACAGTGATAACGGTTCACTGGTTTGATAAAACATATAATCATATTAGACTGTTTTTGATCATAACAGCGTTACAAAAACTTCCTATGACGTCTAATCGATCCGTTTTATTAGGTCTTCTAAATTACGGTGTGGTTTATAGGTTATAGGTAGGGGTACTAACCCTTACGCATCGAATGGAGCAGCGACAACAATACACACGACGTCTACGGTCTGAAACTCGTCGCAGCAGCGAGGCAAACGGCGGACAATGGTGACTGGAAGCTCTGCAGGTGGTTGTCGACGCTAGGAGGAGTGTTGCCGACAGTTCGTGCACGGGTAGAGGCTGAATGCAGGTTGCGCATGGCTGCCCTTGGGTTCTGTCAGAGAGAAGAGAGCATGCGGGTCGAAACTGGGTGCCGGGATAATGGCAGGTCGAAGGGGAGGCCGTCGGGGTGGTTTTCGAAGGTCTGCATGCGGCTGGGGGGCCTGGTGGTGGAGAAAGGAGGGAGGAGAGAGGTCCTCTGGCGGTCTGTGCATGGATGAAGGGAGGTCGACGGCGTTTGTGTGAGCCTGAGGGTTGCGGCGTGGAGAAAATGGAGGGGCGCCGTGAGTGCTTGCGAGGATGGGGTTGTGCGAGAGGGGTTCAGCTCGTGTGCGTGGGGAAGGATGAGGAAAGAAACGTAGGGGAAGGCGGCTGCGTTAGGGCTAGGGTGCTGTAGGTTAGCTGTAGGAAAACAGTTGCCTAGGGTTCTTATAATAATAATAGGGTGAGGGTTATCACGTGGGTGGAGAGAGAGGGGAAAGTGGGTTATAATCCCAATTGGTTAGGAAAGATAATTAACAGAAGTAAGGGTAAGATAATAAAGAGTTTTGTTTTTAAAACTCAGATCCCGAAAAGATTTTAAAATAAACTAAACGTTTTGAAAATGAAAATGTGTTTTGTTAAGATACAGATTAGTTACAAAAATATAATAATATTAATAATAGTTAGGTTAGTTTTTAAACTTTAATTCTTGAATGGATTTTAACCGTAAGAGTTTGAAAAGGAGAAAAGTAAAAAAGAAAACATTAATGAATAACGATAATCAGATTTTATAGTTTCTCCCTTAGGCATCCAAAAATTACAAACAAGATATCAGGGCAGTCGCGCCTCCGAGAGGATCGTGAATGCAAGGTCTGGTCACGCGTCTGAGCTACGAAAAAGTAATAATAATACCAAATACGAATATACGCACCACAAACAACATACGCGCTAAAATACGTACAGCCGAACAGTGGTCGTTACAATCAATTAACAGATCCCAACGATAAACAAATAGAACTAAAAACCCCACCATCCACATGCTAATACAACAAATAATCCATAACAGTGTTTAACATCAACGAACATTATTATACATCAAAATTACATAAAAACCTATTACAACTAAGAGAGATAGCTGTCCGGCCTTAATGGAACGGTAATTCGATACGATGCTCTCCAACTGCACAGTGGACCTCTCAAGTAGACCGACAACAGTATCCAGCCGTCACTCCATCTCTAACATCCTACTCTCGGTCAAAGGCAGCATCGAGCTTACAATAGTGGGCCTTCGTTCAATCTCATCCATGTAATGCATGATCACCATTTTGGATAACTCAGTGTTGGGGGGATCCTTCCATAGGAAGAATGTGCATCGATGCTCTCGAGCTGTACAACTCCAAAATCCACGCCCAGGGTTTGCTCTTGTTCATGACGTCCTCCTCGGGACCTGAAGCCCACAATTGCATATCTTGTAGTCATCGAAATCGGCATCAAATTCGCTACATGTCGCATCTCTCTGTCGAGATCGACAAGTAGAGCTTGAATGTTGACTCATATGTACCTGGCAAGCAAAAAAATCCACATTAACATATAACATTTTACATATAAAAAGTGATAATTTTAAATGAAAGAGGGAACATCATACCTACAAAAACTATTGATCAAGCATGGTAGGGTGGCGGCAGCGTTCAGAACTCAGAACGAACAGTCAAACAAAAAGAGCATATAATAATAGAAGCAGATTGCCAATGGAGAAGTAAGCATAATGATAACCGTATTAATTGAATCCAACCAGATTGCCAATAGAAGAAGATTGCCAATGCAGGAAGCTTGTTGCGGACATTCATATAGTTTAACAATCAGTAGCCCTCAGATTATAATTTTCCATATCCCCATTAGGTTGCTTAGCAATGGCTCCTTCATTTTCTACCCACACATGCCCCGGCATGAATTGAATCCAACCAATAACACATCATATCAAGCAAATAATGCATAAGGAAAAAACTCCCAAGGATCACAATCTTTTCAACCCATTTCATAGTTAATTACCAACTCAGAAATTAATTAGCATTCAAATTCTGCTCCAACATGGGTACTGAAGGAACCTAATTGCCTGCCATCCATATTGACGGATAAACCTTGTTGCACATAATCATCATTGGGCTAGTTCAACCAAATCCACAAAAAATGATATATACTGCATGCATTTTATAAAAATCCAGTATCAGTCAAGATGATTGGGCTTTCATGCTCAGCATTCATGCTACAGCAGGCCAGATGATGATATAACAATCCAAGTGCTTTCATGCAAAATCAAATGATGCTACAGCAGGGAAGATGATACAGCAAGAGCAAATGATACAGCAGTCCAGATGATACAGCAGGCTAGATGCCACAGCAAATGATACAGCAGGAGCAAGAGCAAATGCCAGATGATAAAGCAGGCCAGATGATGCTACAGCAGGCCAGATGCTCAGCATTCATGCTACAGTCTGGCTACAGTAGGCCAAATTATTTCATGCAAAATCAAATGCCATACTTTCTTGCTCAGCATTCATGCTACATCAGGCCAGGTCACAAAAATACAGCAAGAGCATAGAGTAAAGAGCATTCATGATACATCAAGAGCAATGATCATCTGATATCATGCTACAGCAAGGCCAGATCATCACATAAATTTCAATGCTAATGCAACTCATTAAAATACAACATGTCAGAGCATCAGATATCATGCTACAGCAAGAGCAAAAGCCCAACTTCAACTAACTAAACAAGTGTCAAATGAAGAGAACTCAATGCAACAACAGGCCAAGAGGGAAGAAAAAAATTCCCAACTCCCAGTTATTCATCAAAGAGCAAGCTCAACTGATTTCAAGCTACAGCAAGAGCGAAATGGACTGTTGGAGCATAGATACAATGGCCCTTAGAATTTGATGTCATGCGACAGCAAGAGCAAAATGCCAAGAGCCATCATAAACGTAAAGCAAAATTAAAAAATGTGCAAATGATTTCATTCTCAGAATTGCCACAAGAAATCCCAAATTCAACTACCAAACCAAGTGTTAAATGAAGAGAACTCAATGCCAGCAAGACAAGTGGCAAGAAAAAATTCCCAACTCACAGTTAATCATCAAAGAGCAAGCTCAAATGATTTAAAGCTACATAAAGAGAAAATTGGACTGTAGCATAGATATAGCAGGCCTGAGAATCTGATGGCATGCTACAACAAGATCAAACTGCCAAGAGCCATCATAAACTTAGAGCAAAAAAATGTGCATTTGATTTCAAGCTCAGAACTGCCACAAGAAATCCCAAATTCAACTACCAAACCAAGTGTCAAATGAAGAGAACTCAATGCAACGACAGGCTAAGTGGCAAGAAAAAAATTCCCAACTCCCAGTTATTCATCAAAGAGCATGCTCAGCTGTTTTCAAGCTACAGCAAGAGCAAACTTCCAAGAGCCATCATAAACTTAAAGCAAAATAAAAAATGTGCATTTGATTTCATGCTCAGAATTGCCACAAGAAATCCCAAATAACAAACCAAGTGTAAAATGAAGAGAACTCAATGCAACATAAGGACAAGTGGCAAGAAAAAAATTCACAACTCCCAGTTACTCATCAAATTATAAGCTCAAATGATTTAAAGCTACAGCAAGAGCAAATTGGACTGTTGGGGCATAGATAAAGCAGGCCAGAGCATCTGATTTCATGATACAGCAAAAGCAAGAGAAAATGCAGATAGAAACAGCAGGCAAACTAACATTCCTACTGGGCTGCAGCTTGTTGCTACCTCACAGTTGTTTTTCAATAATTAGCCCTCAGATAAATTATTTGTACATGTCCACTTCTGGTTGCTTGCAACTGGTTCCTACATTATCTCCCCATTATTTCCCAATGCATGAATTGAATCCAACCAAACCCACTTATGAGCATGCTTAAACCACATATGCTCTGGCCTGCTGTAGCATGAATAAAAATTATCATAAGCCATTTCTTTAATATCCTGAACTAAATAGGGGGAATTAAGGATCCTAATTGTAAGCCCTCCAGAAAGAATTTCAGTTCAATAAGCCACATTATCATCATTGGGCTATATGATCTAACTTCCCAAAATATCTGATATCCAACATGCATAGCACATATTTCCAATACACAGAGAAACAGAGACAGCTAATAAACCATTATCAAAGACAGATATAGAGAAACATCCAAGAAAATCCATGGTTTGAGCAAGAGAGACAGCAAATAAGCCAAGCAAATATGAAAGAGCAAATTGGACTGCTGAAGCATAGATACAGCAGGCCAGAGCATATGCTGTCATGCTACAGCAAGAGAAAAATGGCAAGAAAAAAATTCCCAGCTCCCAGTTATCCATCAAAGTGCAAGCTCCACTGACTTCAAGCTACAGCAAGAGCAAATTGGAATGATGGAGCATAGATAAAGCATGCCAGAGCATCTGATTTCATGCTATAGCAAGAGCAAGAGAAAATGCAGATAGAAACAGCAGGCAAGAGAAATAGTGAAGCATGCATACATATAGCATATATAGTAAATAAAAACCATGGATACAGTATACATACAGCATATATACCCCAACAACAAAAGTGACATCAAATAAGTAAAGAAACACCAGCAAAGATACATCAATAAAAACCATAGATAGAATACATAGTAAATAAAATAACAAGGCAAAGCATGCATAGAAGATATCTTGTCCTACCTCAAAATAAAAACCTCCCCAATTCACACATTCAAAGGGAAGCATGCATATTGTTCTGATATATCAAAATTTCTTCATCCACCCACCATGTCTACATCACAGTTATGACACATATAATATTACAGAAGCTTAATCATACCATCTCCCAAGGATAACCCAAACCATGATATGTGACTACCCCCCATCACCTCCTTTCCCCTGCACACCATATGCCTACCTTCGTCACCGCAACCAATAATTCACATAGTACATTCGTCATCAGCATCGTCCCCATCACCACCGGCCGCAGCCCTAGCCCTCTCCATCTCTTCAACCTTCTTCGCTACTGAGCGCTTCCTAGCCGCATCGGGCAAATTGACAAATCTACGCCCGTTTTTCTCATTGTCACTCAGTTGCATATACAACTTATCCAATATTTGTGGTGAATACTCGGTCATTGCATACAAATGTTGTGAAAGAAGTGCAAGAGTGTTGGGCGTAGGCACCCTCTATAGCTAATGCGACATGTTTGACATTGTCAACCATTTCCTTCAATAGGTCAGGTTCATCCCTCAATGCATGTCGACGCATTTTCTTTTTTCCCACACGGGTGGGATTGCATGGCTTGTCCCTGCCTGAGATGGCCCCGTCGACGTAGGAGTGGGGATGTCGGCATAAGCATCAAAGTCGGTTGATGCTTGCGAGTAGTTTGGCGGACTAGCATGATCGTCGTGACCCTCGTTATATGTGACTCCAAATTCGTTATACACATTCTGGCGATACACCCTTCGCGGCGGCGTCGCCTATAACAAGCCTAATATCGTCAAGCCACGGTAGGTGGTGGTTGACATACTCCTTCAATCTAAAGTTTGCCTGCATTAATAAAGAACAAACCATGCATATCATAATAAAATTACATAATCCAATTTTATTTTCATATTTGGATAATGGAGAAGTAAATACCGCGGCCCATGTGGCATATGTCTCTTCGTCGAGGATTATCATCTGCAGCTCCATTGACCAACCAGCCCCACTAATTTCCAAGCACTTATTAACATCCTTAAGCCGCCCCTGAAGCCCTTTCATATGATTCTTCACATTCACCCAGCTATACTCTGTGCCAAACATTTTGTTTATATGGATACCAACAGCGATGAAGGCCGTATTCCTGAAAGTCTTGTCGGCTCTAATGCCTTGACGAGCTTGGGACGCAAGGAATGGAATTAATGCAATGTCATGCTCAAGCAGCCAAATTTTATTCGCCGGCCACTTCTTGGATGGGTTCTTGCTTTTTTTCCTAGGACTAGACGCAGATACTTCTATGCCATCATCCCGACGTTCAGACTTTCTTGACGAGTCACTGCCACCTGTTGTGTCATGCCCGCTTGGTGGTGAAGGCATGGCAAAAGCACTTTGTGATGCTTGGCCACCAAACGGTGGTATAGCCCCGCCATCTTGTAGCATTTACATGTAGCCCGGTGGATGCGGCATGTGCATGGACATTGGAAAGCTGTACGCAGAGTATTGTGGAAATGGAAGGGTAGAACCACCTACTTGGTAGCTAGGCATAGGCAATTGATAATCACTTGCCCTACGAGGCATTGGCCTACCTAGTAATGGATCATTCCGCCTTGATTCCTCGGCCCACTGTGTACAGTATACCGGGTCATAGTATGGAGGCATAGGATCACTCCCCTACCATTGATGAGATGCCACATCTATGCCTACAAAAGTATTATTTCCATAATAAAACAATATTTGAAACAATGACATGTACCCACGAATAGTTAATGAAATAAACATCAATGTACATAATAATGACAACCACCCATATCATCAGACTCCAACTCAATAGAAATACAGTAAACAGATAACAACATTATATTATCACCACATCTCATGCATAAACTAACATATCCAACATTTAGATCTCAATGTTATACAAATCATTCAACTTAACATAATACATTAAAATTATTCATTAAACTCTTCCCTCATAGCCCATGTTCATTGGTGTTTCCATTGTTATGTATGTTATAGTAGTCCACCCACATATCCCACGCTAACCGTTCCCTGCGACTTTTCCACTGATCCCTTTATGAAGTCTGTTCGCGTATGGACAACTGTTGGGAAAGATACATAATCGAGTCATCCAGCTCATCCATCACATCCCCATCCTCATCAATCACATCTCCATCCTCAAGTAAATGGGGATCATGCAGATCTGCTATCTGGATATAATTATGCAACACTGTGCAAGCAAGGACGGTATCGACCTGAGATTTGAATGGATAGTGAGGCTTTGACGTCAAAATTTTAAACTTGTTCTTTAGAATGCCAAAATTCGACTCGATCTTTGTTCTTAATGAAGAATGTCTTAGGTTGAATTGCTCTCTATGATTTCTAGGCACTCTATCAGTATGGTCCTTCAGACGGTATCTAACGCCCCGGTATGGAGATATGAAACCAGGCATTGTTGCATATCCAGAATCACATAGGTAATATTTACCTACAACCGAAAAATGAAACCCTATTTATAATCACATGGTTTCATATAGAAGTATACAAGATATTTACGAAAGATTTTGCATATTACCCTCATACACACGCAGCCCGTGGGGTGGGGGTAATGACAACGCATCTTTCAGGACTGTGAAATCATTCGCTGATCCTTCCCACCTGGCCATTATGTTGGTGAATCTTTTGTTAGGTATTACAGCTGCAAGCACATTTTGCGTAACCCCTTTACGTCCTCTAAATCGTGGTACGAGTTTGGCAGGCAGCATGGCATCGATGTGTGTCCCATCAATTAGACCAATGCAATCCTACACCGTAAACATTAAAGGTCAC
The DNA here is from genome assembly GCA_030789695.1 of Scilla litardierei. Taxonomy (NCBI): domain Eukaryota; kingdom Viridiplantae; phylum Streptophyta; class Magnoliopsida; order Asparagales; family Asparagaceae; genus Scilla; species Scilla litardierei. Next base: position 34,088 of record JAULAV010002341.1, read on the forward strand.
ATTGATATCACCATAAATCATCTAACGCTAATGCCAGATATTCATAACAAAACTGACCTTGAAATATGGAAACCAATTAGGATTATTGATTATCTCTGGTGGTGTCTCATTAGGGGCTTGCTTCATGAACATATCACGAATGGTACATACTGCAAACATAACTTTGTTAAAGTAACTGCTAATCGTCGCCCCGGCCCTTATAAAATCAACTTGCATCACTCTGTTCTTTGACTTGTGCCCTACGATGTGCAGAAACATTACCAACTGCTCCTCGATTGACACTTGATTACTGTCTTTGAGACTACCGCTTTCTCGCATTACCGTAGCAAGATTCAGGAAAGCCTCTCTCCGCATTCTTAAGTAGTGTAAACAACTACTATCAGAACCAAACAGAATTCGACGCATGTGTGATTTTCTATGAATATCACGCATCACTGACGGCTCCCTATGTAGAGGGGGAGCACTATCGTCATTGTACAACTCCATGAATATGATGGTAAAAATGATAGCAGCCGCGGCCGAAGTACACAATGAAAAACTCGAACTTTCTCCACTTTCATCCATCAAACCCTTATTTGCATCAAACATATATTCAATCATATGTTGTACAAGGCATTTACATTTATAATAAAATCGTACAATTTACATATAAACAGAACAACTTGCGAAGTGAGAAGGCATAGAGCATATGTGACTTTGCTAGGTGAAATATTAATGATGTCTATATTTATACAAAGGATAAATATTAATGGGGATAAAATATTAATTGATAAGGCATAGATAAATATGAATACGTAAAATATTAATGCTTCATAAATAGAAAAAACTATGTACGTGTGACATCACAAATTGTATACTACATTTAAACATATGCCAAACTATTTATAAATTTAAAGCCTACAAGTTTCATTGAATACCAAATGAAACATCCACCACCAATCATGTCCAATCCACTCATGAATCCATAATCAATTGCCCTCAGATTATTAAGCATTTAATTTTCTTTGGTGGTTTCTTGACATACGTCAAGTATACCCTACCAATTTACCAACGTTGCATCATCAATCCAAATCCAGAACCTCTTAGGGCCTGTTCATTTATGTTTAAGTCACTGCACTTGTCTCATCATTGGGCTCTTTTACGTGGGGTTCATATATTTAGGTACCTCGTAATATTTCTGTTGTGGTAGCCAATTTCATCCAACATAAATTTCAAGCCAACATAATTTATTTCTCTTCAACCATACAACTTGAACACCCATACAAATTGCATACATTTCATGAATCATTACCCACGAGCCCTCCGAAGTGCATAATACATATTGGAATTTTTAAAAGCCATCTTTTCAGCCACACGTTGGGTGTATCATCATTGGGCAATAATCAGTATCTAACCGACATATTTACAGATTCATAGGGATTGAAATTGATTGGTGAAATGTAACTTATTGTTCATGCCTTCCCGTATGGGATGTGGCGAATAATATCTACCACATATAGGTTGCACGAAATTTTCATCGAAATACACACGTATATAATGGTTAACCCATGCATTTTCAGTTATAAATCGAAAAAATTCCGCATGTTTCAGCACATCACAGCCACCACCTTTGCTCAAATCTTGCCCTAATTTGACAAATAGAGCTTGAAATTAACAGAGATTTTATACCTCGGTGATCAGAGCTGTTCGAGGAGCAAAGAAGATGCATAGAACCAAAGATACCTCAGTTCCAGCGGCAGATCACCCGCAACCACCGATGAAGCACAGCCGCAATCTCGCCGTTCATCCAAATCCCTCCACCTCAACCCTAGATTCAGATTTATAGCGCCAACGAAGAAGATATCGCAACCCTAGCTTCAGATCTTGCAAGAAAGAGCAAAAAATCCCATCTTTTCCTCCTTCTAGGGTTGAAATATCTCAAAAATTCCGACCGTTGAGGGAGCCGTTGGGGGAGAGGGAAGATGGAGCAGCTGCTGCAGCGTGGAGATGGGTGATCACAAGCTCGAGGGACCCACCAAACGGAGATTCACAGCTGAAATCGCCACAAAACCTAGAGATCACAGTGGTTGACACGGAAAACACGCAAGTGCACGCCTTCCACTCCCAAGCGTAGGAGTGCCAATGCAATATATTTATAAATAACCGGTGAGTACCTGGTCGGATCACAGCGACAAGTCGTTCTATATTCCCAAAATTGATCGATAAAGAAATGAAATAGCATGAAACAACCTCCTCGCTAACGGTGGAAAAGTATGGGAAAAGTGTGGTGAATTTACAATCCTAGCCTACGCACTAATGGTGGAGAGCCGAATCGGCAAGCAATAAGGAGGACTCATGTGGTGTGTGTGAATATGGCCGTGGGCGTGGGAATTCATCCCAAATATAACTCAATTGATCTCCCGGCTAAGGGAGCTCAATCAAAAAATGCGGCATTTCATCGAACAAGTGGGGTGCAATAAGTAATGAATGAAACCCATGCGAGTAATAGACAATGAGCGCATTAGAGAGGGTCTGCTAGGATTATCCCCTTCTTGGATTTCCCTTTAGGGTTCCAATAAACAAACTAACTCAAGTTTCATCCACCAATTTAGAAAATGAAATTGTGCTAGAGATACAATTCTAAACCCAACAACAACAATCAAACAACACAACCACACAAGCAATCACACTACTCCATCATACTAAATAAGATGAGATTTATAGACAAATTCATCTAGAGTTCAATACAACTAGAGAAATGCAAAAATACAAAAGTAGAGAGGGAAGAGATCACCAATCTCTCAAGAAATGAGGCTCCCCTCTCACTTGGGCACCTCCTCCAAGCTTCTCCACCATCCAATGGCCTCCAAGCTCCACCCCTAGCCTTGGGGAAGAAGAAACCCCCCTAAAAACCCTAAAATCTGTCAAAAATACAGTAGTTCCAGCTTGCTGGAATTCAACAGGGGCCGAAATAACCCAAATTCGCACTATCGGGCTTGCCCGCACACAAAGCGCCCGCTGCGCTTCTTAAAATTTTTGAGCGGGCCGGCCCGCTTCCTTTGTGTTTTTTCTTTTTTTTTAAGAACAGCGGCTAGCGGCCCGCGAAAATGGAAAGCGGGCCGGCCCGCACATGGGCTCTTTATATTTTTTTTAATTTTTCTTTTTTTAAAATTACAGGATAGCCTCCTTGGTTTCAAAAATTATCCAAAAATAGCTCCTAGCTCCAAAAAATTCTGGAAAAATTCCAGAAAATCCAGACAAATCCCAGAAGTACCTGAAAAATAAGAGGAGCAAAAATTAGTTCCTAAAACACACATTTTATGTATAAAAAGAGATTAGGCATTAATAATCCACGATATCACGAAAACACACGTATCAACGCCAAAATAAACATGATATACACATAAAATGCCCAGAAATGGGGGGGAAATATGCAATTTATATCCCGAATCACACCCCCAACTAGATTTTTTGCTAGTCCCTAGCAAAATATGCGAAAAATTCGGATTAAATTGAAAGACATGCCCCAAACTCAAGATATCCTCATGGCATACTCCAAATGATGTTTCCAAATGATTTCAAAGCCAATATACCCAATGTATGAAAGTAAATAACAAATGACGCTCTCCTCAATCCAATTTGAAGAAAAGTAAGGTAATAAGCACCATATCACATTCATATCGCAAAAGGGAAAGTTTCTAATTTTCATGGAAATGGCCAAAACAAAAGAAATTCCTCTCAGTTGTGGGAGATGAGATTGCATCACTCATGTTGCTTATTCTTTCATTTTTTATTCATTTTTATTTTCTTTGCTTTTCTTTTCTTTTTCTTTTTTTTTTGTTTTGTTTTTGTTGTGTATGTTTTGCATTCACGCGATAACGCTATAAATGCAAACACTGCCACCTTTGCATACAAGCGATGACGCTATATAGGCAAAGTGATGGAATGATCCCCTAAATCTCATCTTTGGCGTCCTCCCCAATGTTTCGTGGGGCACCGGCTACTCGATTTGATTAGAAAAACCATTCGCTTATATAACTTTCTTTCTCATTCCAAACATGAATTATCAACTCATCCACCCACTCCTTAAGACGAAAACAAACATAACCAAATGGCCAAACCCAATTCAACCAAAAACTACACCATTCATCCCAATTCATGCAATCACTTACACTAAACTTTTCTCAAATTATCTCAAAGAGAGTATCACGACATATGAAATAGCTTCATACATGGCATATTAACGTTTGAATCCAAATTGGAAAAGAAATTAAAACACGCCAATCAAATATCCATAAGTTTGATACCAATATAATAATCTGAAAAATTGCATGGCATTAAGCATGTTGGGACTAAGCACAAAGCAAGCGGCATATAGACAATGAGGCAAAATATGATATGCAATGAAGAACAATGGGTGATGGCGGAATGGAGGTATCTCAGAAAAAAAATTTGCTAACATCAAAATCCTAACAATCCTAAAGATTCTAACACTCTCCCCCCAACTTAAAATAAGCATTGTCCTCAATTTTGGAAGAGTAATAGATCTCGGCAAAAGATCCTAAAAAAGAAAAGAAAAGCATGCGAAAATACTAAAATAAAACATTTATTTATTTACACTATTGGAAAGAACACACCGTGGCAGAAGGAGGATCTCGAATGTATAACGGTGGTGGCAACTGCTCGATCATATCTTTACGCTCCTCCGCGAGCGTATTTGGACCTAGGCCTCCACCGGCCTCCTTGGATTCCAGCAATGCAACTCCAAGCATCTCCTTTGGATAAAATAGATCATGTGGGAGATGAGCTGCATCAATCCAAGTCATGTCCTCATGCTCTGTAAAAGCATTCCAAAACGGGTCGTCAAAACAAATAAAAGAATTTAAATGCAATAGACGACAATCTAAATCAAATGTGCATAGAAGTGAAACTTTGGATTCAGAAATGCAAGGCATGAGATGGTGGGAACTTCCCTGAAAAATGTCGCTAGGTGTGGCATGATGCATGGCCTCAAGAGGAGGTGGAAGTGGCTGCAGAGAGAAAACTGGAGTAGGAGGGAGCTCGGGCTCAATATATACCATGTCGCAATCCCCGTCGCTATCCTCTTCCTCGACATCAATATCAACATCAACAATCTCTGCGGCACTCCCCACAAATGGTAAATGCTCCTGACAAATCTCCTTGATCACTCGCAAGTGTGCATCCTGAGGCGAGGGAAGTGACATCTATGACAGGACTGGAGGTAGACTCGTCTCGGGTAAATCCAAGCACGCCTCATCCTCGTCATCCCAGAAATAGTTCATCTCAGTCGTCCTCCCTAAGTACTCAACCGCCTCAACCTGTGAAGCTAACTCTGAAGTGGATTGTGGCTCAGGCTCCATGGTGTCCTCAATCTGCTCTTGGCCATCATGCACATCCGCTTCATCCTCAACCTCAAAGTGAAAATGCATCGTGTCACCGTCATGGTCGACACGCACTCCATCATCCATCTCCTCTGACTCCTCAAAATATGGACATTCAGCTTCCTCTACTTGGCTCCAATGTGCCCCATCATCATGATCTGCTTGTTCCTCCATAGGGCCGTAATGGAATGAGCCCTCAGTTGGCTCCTCAGGCTGGACATGGACCTGCTGGACTGTCTCCTCATACTCTGCCAGGTCCCTCAGGTAACACCATGAATCCTCGGTCGAATAATCAAAGAACTCCCCACCGCAACTCATCTGCACAAAATCCTGCCCAGATGACGATAACCCTGTGTAGAAGATCTACAGAAGATTATCCTTGTGAAAGCTCTGGTGTGGGCACGCAAGCACCAAATCAGTGAACCTCCGCCAAGCCTGATGGTATGCCTCCCATTCAGCTTGGCTAAAGCTCACTATATGCTGCACATAGCCTGCCGCCCCTGTACCTGCTCCAAAAAGATAGGCAAAAACACACGGAGAAATTCAGCCTGAAATGACAACCAAGTAAAATGTGAGTCGAGAGACAATGAATCAAACCACAATCTAGCATCATCTTATAAAGAAGAGGGAAAAAATCTAAAATATATGCAATCATCATCAATATTCCCACCAAGACATGAAAACATCCACTCTTCAAATTTTTTTATATGTAAATGAGGGTTCTCCCACTCTGAGCCATGAAAGTATGGCAGAAGTGGGATATCCTCCAAATCAACGTCCGAAAAATCTGAAGATGATATCATTTTTGTTGTAAAAAAATTTTCTCAAGAAAATGAGAATAAACAACCAAAAGACTTAAGAAGTGGAAAATAAATAAAATGAAAAGACACAACACTAAGAGATATAAGTATCACACTAAAACTTTCAAAATCAATCGAAAATGTAAATGCAAAAACTGTTGTCCCCGGCAACGGCGCCAATTGCTTGAACGCGTCTCAAGTATGTGCTGCTTGAGCACTACTCCCAAGTGTAGGAGGACGTCCAAGTGAGGAAAGTTGCTCAATTAGATCTTTATGCTCCTCCGCAAGCGTCTTCCCTCCACAAATCACTTTGGACCCTAGCAACACACCAGCAAGTGCTCCCTCCATAAAATTTCCAACGTGCCCTGCGAGAGAGAGGGTGTGTCAATCCAAAGCCGACAACGTTGCCTTTCAACAAAAGTGATCCAAATATAGTCATCAACATAAGATAAAGAATTTAAATCAAGTTGACGAAAACTCCCTAAAGTGATTGCGTTCATCTCCATATGATGCATGTCCACGGGGGAGAGGAATGATGGATTTTGGGACAAGATTGGGGGAGAGCATGATTCGGACTCCACCAAAATGATCGATGAGCTCATGGCCCTACTAGTCTCCTCCTCCACTCCATCCAAAATTTCACGCTCGTCCTCTCCATCTTCACACAAATCTCCTTCTCCCAAGCAAGGGGAAAGCAATGCGAGACTGGAAATGATCTCATGAATATACTGGCTTCGAGTCTCCATGCTCCGCAGAAAATATCAGGATTGAGCCTCATGTGTCTGAATAAGCAATTGAAGTTCCTCGCCCAAGGGTTGCAAGGATGTGTCCACGATTTGCTCTCCTTGGTCAAGGGATGCTCCAATGCTATCGTGATCTGGCGCCAATGGATCACTCCATGAAGTCCCATCCAATGGTCGTGCCATATCCTCCATGGACTCCAAGTACTCCCAAGCATCCTCAGGTAACATGTCAAATAGAGCTCCATCGTCCAACATCGCCATGTAGTCCTGCATCTCCTCCTGCAACCCATCGTAGAAAAACTGGAAAAGATGGTCTATCGTGAATCCATGATGTGGACAGCCGCTTAATAAATCCATGAACCTCCTCCAAGCTTGATAGAAGGATTCACCGTCAATTTGAGCAAAGCCGGCAATTTTGAGCTTCAAAGAAGTAGTCATGTGCAAAGAAAATGAAAGTGCATCATACAAAGAATTTATGTCGTTAAAGTCCATAAATTTTTTTTAAATTTTTATAAAAGAAAATGAAAATAAAGATAGCAAAGGACTCAAAAATTGAAAAATAAAGAAATCTCAAATCAAAAAGTGAAAAATAAAGAATCGGAAAAGACTCACACTAACAGTGGGAAGTATCTCGCCAAAATTTTCAAAATCAATCGAAAATGTAAATGCAAAAACCATTGTCCCCGGCAACGGCGCCAATTAGTTGACACGGAAAACGTGCAAGTGTATGCCTTCCACTCCCAAGCGTAGGAGTGCCAATGCAATATATTTATAAATAACCGGTGAGTACCGGGTCGGATCACAGGGACAAGTCGCTCTATATTCCCAAAATTGATCGATAAAGAAAGGAAATAGCGTGAAACAACCTCCTCGCTAACGGTGGAAAAGTGTGGGAAAAGTGTGGTGAATCTACAATCCTAGCCTACGCACTAAGAGTGGAGAGTCGAATCAGCAAGCAACGAGGAGGACTCATGTGGTGTATGTGAATATGGCCGTGGGCGTGGGAATTCATCCCAAATATAACTCAATTGATCTCCCGGCTAAGGGAGCTCAATCGGAAAATGCGGCATTTCATCGAACAAGTGGGGTACAATAAGTAATGAATGAAACCCATACGAGTAATAGACAATGAGCGCATTAGAGAGGGTCTGCTAGGATGATCCCCTTCTTGGATTTCCCTTTAGGGTTCCAATAAACAAACTAACTCAAGTTTCATCCACCAATTTAGAAAATGAAATTGTGCTAGAGATACAATTCTAAACCCAACAACAACAATCAAACAACACAACCACACAAGCAATCACACTACTCCATCATACTAAATAAGATGAGATTTATAGACAAATTCATCTAGAGTTCAATACAACAAGAGAAATGCAAAAATACAAAAGTAGAGAGGGAAGAGATCACCAATCTCTCAAGAAATGAGGCTCCCCTCTCACTTGGGCACCTCCTCCAAGCTTCTCCACCATCCAATGGCCTCCAAGCTCCACCCCTAGCCTTGGGGAAGAAGAAACCCCCCTAAAACCCTTAAATCTGTCAAAAATACAGCAGTTCCAGCTTGCTGGAATTCAACAGGGGCTGAAATAACCCAAATTCGCACTATCGGGCTTGCGGGTCGGGTGGCTCGCGCCCGACCCGCACAAAATCGCGTGCCTGGGCAATAAAATCTGGCAGCGGGTCGCTTGCGGGTCGGGCGGCTGCTGCCCGACCCGCCCGCACACAAAGCGCCCGCTGCGCTTCTTAAAATTTTCAAGCGGGCCGGCCGCTGGGCCGGCCCGCTTCCTTTGCGCTTTTTTTTATTTCTTTTTTTATTAAGAACAGCAGCGGCGGCCCGCGAAAATGGAAAGCGGGCCGTCCCGCTGGCCGGCCCGCACATGGGCTCTTTATATTTTTTTTAATTTTTCTTTTTTAAAAATTACAGAATAGCCTCCTTGGTTTCAAAAATTCTCCAAAAATAGCTCCTAGCTCCAAAAATCTGGAAAAATTCCAAAAAAATCCAGAAAAATCCCAGAAGTATCTGAAAAATAAGAGGAGCAAAAATTAGTTCCTAAAACACACATTTTATGTATAAAAAGAGATTAGGCGTTAATACTCCACGATATCACGAAAACACACGTATAAATGCCAAAATAAACATGATATACACATAAAATGCCCAGAAATAGGGGAAAATATGCAATTTATATCCCGAATCACGCAGCGACGAGAAAGTGGAAGCCACAGCGACGAGAGCAACGAAAATGGCATCGAGAGCAAAAGAACACGCAAAGGTGAAGTGGGGAGTGAATGTGGGGAAAAGTGCGAAATAGTGGGGGGAACAGTGAAACCAACTCACTTTCACTTCAACTTTAACTCAAACGAACAGGCCAGCAAAGATGTGTTCAATCAAAATCTTCTATGTTATAACCTAATAAACAACATATTTAAAACTTATAAACTTATCAAAATATTAAAACAGTTTTAAATCAAATTCGAGTGATTAGGTTTTAAAATCTTTATAATGAAAAAAGATTTTGATTGATATATCTTTTACCGCAACTTTTACCGCATGCTTGATTCTTTAATATAAGATGCCTTTCTGCTTACTTTGTGTTTTGTGCTTTTCATGGTGAAATCCATAATTGTATTCCATATCTTCATACTTGCTTATTCAAGTTTTGTGTATCACATGCAAAAAAATTTGTCTGTTGTACGCGGTGACTAAAATGTGATTAGGGGTGTGCACAGGTACAATGTATCTAGATACCCGATCGGAACCTAACCGAACGGGTAGGTTTCAAATAGATACACATTAGTTCCGGGTAGGTTCCGGGTAGGAAAATTAGGAACCGGTGTGAATCGGGTCCGGTTCCGGTTCCCAACTATATGGAACGGGTACCCGGACTTGGAACCAATATCCGGCCCATGTTTAATTATAGATAGCATTATTTTTTATATAAATAGTTCAGTGTGAATCGGGTTCCATAGTATCGGGCCAACACACTGGCTTTAAATTAAGAACCGGACTAATTGGCAACGTCATCTTGGTTGGGCATATGGTGGAATTTGTTAAATGACATAACTTCTTTACGGAGGTGGGGGCATAGGTTTGCATCGGCATCATCTACAACTGCTATCACAAGCTTAACAGGAAGCAAAATAATTATTTTGGTTGTTTGCATACATCAATGGTTTCAAATGTTAAAAGATTTAAGTTACAAGAGAAGCTAGAACTGAAGGAGATGAATAACATGCTAAAACTGACATATAAAAATAAAACAACGCAAACCAGTATGAGAATGAACACAAAAATGCAAATGTTTGTGAGTTGCCTATTTATACATAAAAGTATAATTTGTATGAATGGTTAGTACCATTATTCTTTTAACTTTCAACAAAGTATGACATTGATGAGCTACACTGTAGGAGAATAAAACCAAATAAGGTAAGTCGGAGGAGAATATCGCATAAAACATTCTTGAAAATTGCAGCCAGGATACATTAAGCAAATGTCAATCACTTTTAGTAGAGTTGTTAATTGCACTGCAACTATTTCTGAATACACCGTAAATCTTATTTCACTGCATATTTATTAAGGTTCAATATTGTAGATTTTACCACTCATTAGATGGTATTTTGTGCATAATTTGTGTTCATTTTGGCTCCGATACGCGCATTTTGATGATATCACTTAATATTGAAGCTTACCGTTTTTATATGCTTAAAACATAATTTTTACAGCTTATTAGCATATTCATCTTGGTCTCCTATTATTTTTCAGTTGAATTTCGTGAAGTCCCGATTCCAACGCATATTTTTCCAGAATTTTTGGAGGTCGGATCAATTTACTGCATTTTTTTGGAAGACAGGGTGACGGTGCTGAAAATTTCTGGGCTAGAAAGTCTGCTTTTCCCCTCTTGCACAGAATTCTGCTATCATTTCAGTTTATATTTCGGTCTAATAATATTTTTCTGTTGTTGTACACTTTGTTACGGTTCCATCGCTGCCTGGAACACGTCATTCTGAGATCGGATGATTTTTCTAGAATTTTCACAAGACAGGATGATGGTGCTGAAAATTTCTGCAGATTTGCCCCTCTTGTGAAGAATTCTGCTATCATTCCAGTGTATAATTCGGCATAGTGATATTTTTCTGTTATAATACACTTTGTTACTGTTCCATCGCCGCTTGGAACACATCAATCCGAGGTCGGATGATTTTTCTAGAATTTTCGCAAGACAGGGTGACGGTGCTGAAAATTTCTGTAGATTTGGGCATTAGTTGCGGGTTTGGGAGCGGATCCGACCCGTTTGGGCTGTTTTCAGACCCGAAATTCTGAGTTATTTCTTGGGCTTTCTCCCCTCTATTCCCCTCATTTCCACTCTCCTTCTTCTTCATTCTTAGGGTTAGAGGCCATTGGAGAGGAGCAAGAAAGCTTGGAGGAGCACAATCATTGGAGGGAAAGTTGTATTTTCTTAAGAGAAATCTTTGGTGTTCGCTTCCATTTATTTTGTGTATTTGATTTTGGTTATTGTAGTAATATTGAATGATGGGTTTTAGAGATGAAAATGTCTCTTTTATTGCTATGAGTAGCTAGATCTCATTGTGTGTGGTTATGTGGTGGTGTTGCTTGCTTGAGCTATGGAATTTCAATCTTGCATGTTTAAAAGTTAATGTGGTAGGATTTTTTTGGGATGTACTTTGAATTAGGGATCCTAATGGGTATCCCTAGAGTGGAGTTTGCCTAGTGGTACCATTCATATATGCTTGGTTGTTTATTATCTTGATTACCATACTTTCATTGCACACCAAATGTTTGTTAAAATGACACATCCATCGATTGTGCTCTCCTTAGCCGGAAAGACAATTGAGTTATCCTCGGAATTGAATCCATATGCTTAGCAACCTCATTCCCACACACCACACAAGCTTCCTCGTCTAATTGCCTCTCCGGTTCTCGAACCATATGATGTTGATTTGGTAGATTGTCTCACCCACATTTTCACACACTTTTCCACCGTTAGCTTAGTTGGTTGTAGCATCGCCGTTATTTCTCCTTTATTAATTGAATTCGTGATTTCAAAACGACTTGTCCCCGTGATCCGACCCGGTCTCACCGGATATAAATTTATTACTTGACGCCCTCCTACACTTGGGAGTAGCGCTCAATCATCATATACTTGAGAGGCGTTCAAGCAATTGGCGACGTTGCCGAGGACAACGGTTTTTGCATTTACATTTTCGATTGATTTTGAAAATTTTGGCGAGATACTTCCCACTATTAGTGTGAGTCTTTTCCGATTCTTTATTTTTCACTTTTTGATTTGAGATTTCTTTATTTTTCACTTTTTGAGTCCTTTGCTATCTTTATTTTCATTTTATTTTATAAAAATTCAAAAAAAAGGTATGGACTTTAACGGCATAAATTCTTTGTATGATGCACTTTCATTTTCTTTTCACATGACCACTTCTTTGAAGCTCAAAATTGTCGGCTTTGCTCAAATTGACGGTGAATCCTTCTATCAAGCTTAAAGGAGGTTCATGGATTTATTAAGCGGCTGTCCACATCATGGATTCACGATAGACGATCTTTTCCAGTTTTTCTACGAGGGGTTGCAGGAGGAGATGCAGGACTACATGGCGATGTTGGACGATGGAGCTCTATTTGACATGTCACCTGAGGATGCTTGGGAGTACTTGGAGTCCATGGAGGATATGGCACGTGTAACGGCCGGTACTCACTATTCGTTATACGGTTGTGCGTATGGAAATTTCGGATAACTGGTTAGTTTTGTTGCTTGTATGTGAGTCGTGTTGTTGAGTCGATAGGGCCGTAGCACCTTAGTTACATCCTTAGCAAGCCAACCCCGACGTGTGCCCAACTTGAGTCGCCATTGGGCCCTGTTTCCTTTGTACGCGTATCTTCCTTGAAGTTCGCGTATTTTTCTTAGCCTTATCTTTCATCCGGACCCTAGTGTGTGATATGTCGTTGTGACCCTCTCAGAGAGTATTAAATTGTGGAATTCATTTGGAAAGACATTTCCCGGGTCGTTCTCCCACGGTTTGACTTTGGTTGATGAGACGTCACGATTTTCACTTTTGTCGTGAGACGTTTTTATTTTTAGTTTCGTTCCTCGTCATCGAAATTGTAATCCGCCTTCTCTGTTTTGTTTCTCTCGTCGACACGGTCACCCCAGTATTTATTTCACGATTTTTGGACTTCGTTTGATCCACTTTCACTTTTCTCCCCAATTTAAATATTGTTTAACCCTAAGTTTCACATATTTTTAGTCCCTAATAATTTTTTATTAATAATAATATTCTCCTAAATGTTGACCAAGCCCATGTTTTCCCTCTTAACCGCACACACAACAGGTTGGAGAGAGGGAGTGAAGTATTGGGCTTTTTAATATTATAATAGCACGATTTTAACCTATAAACAACTCTACCTTTAAGCCTTGCCCCTCTACCCACGTGACCAAGCCTCTCTCTCTATTATATTAGCCCTAGGTTAGCTATCTCTCCCAGCAGAAGCAAAAACCCGCCGCCACTAAACTTTTTCCCGCACGCAACGAAAACCCCCGGCGCTCTCCGCCTTGTGCTCGCACGGAGGCCTCCCCTCGCCGTTCACCCTCGCCCAGACCCACGCCGGCGTCCCCGTGAACCGCCCTAGCCCACCGGAATCTTTGCCGGTGTCCTCCAGGCGCGGCAACGCCATGCAGTGCCCAGCAGCTGCTGCTGCTCTTTGGCAGCCCTCCACGGCGGCGCCACCACGCTCCTAGACCCACGTTGGCTCTCCGGCGGTCCTCACTCCGACCGAACCTCGCCCTCTCACCGCTGTCTTGTGCAGTAGCTCCCTTGGCCGCTATTTCACGTGAACAGCAGCCACCCGTCGCGTGGCAGCGACGCGCGACATCTCTTCGGACTGTTGACGGCCTCCTCTCATGTTGCTCGACGTCCTCGCTCCTTCACCTGCAACCACCAAGAGTTATAGCTTTTTAAAGGTTAGTTGATTTATTATTAGATGAGTTAGTTTGCAGTTGTTAGGGTTCTAAATATTAGGATGCTATCGTTGCTTGTTATATCATCAAGGTAGAATGACATACTTATTTGTTATGGTTCATATTAATAGCTAGGGTTAGTTATTAATAGTTAGAATTAGTTTGTTATATTACTGTCATTCTATAGGAATTCAAATAGAATGAGATAAAGTATTGGTATTTTGCTAGTGATTCAATTAACCTTAGGTTAGTATCTTTATTTATGCTGATACATTACTTTAAAGTACTGCATGTGTTTTTAGAATGATTAAATTCATTTACTGGGTTACCTACTCGAAATTATTCCTAGGGTATACTATCATGCTAGCTGTTATAAGTTATGGGTATATTAGTTGGTATAAATTAGTTTACCTGAATGTTATAAAACTCCGATTTCATAATAACAGTATTTATATATTAAGCAATTGCTATCTGATGTGTTAATCAGGAGTACACAGATTGTAAGTTTAATCTAATAGTTAAACAGTACCCGTACTTCAATAAATACGTAAGTTGATTAATAAGTTATTTTCACTTAAACTGATATCGAAATCCGATAACGCAGAAAACGTACGCGCTTTCTGTACGGACTCGTCGACACCAAGAACTCCAGGATCAGGCAAGTGAAACTTGCCAACTTTTGCTTTAGGCCATGTTTTAGGCAACCCCCTTGTTTTTAGCGTAAAAGAGACTAAACAGTGAAATGATAGCTGTCTAGACGCAACTTTAAGTTCTAGCTTGACAACGAAGCTAGATCTGTCACCCTGCCATGTCATTCATGCATTTTTGCCTGTCACGTTTAATTTCCTTATCTTTACGCACTTACTTTATACATTGCCATGACATGCATCTTAAACTTGTCATCCCATGCTTGAATGTTGCATTCGTAGCACACGCTACTATACTTCCTTGTCCAGGCTAGGCACCTGCGTTGCAGGCACAACCCTATGCCAAATACACTTCCTGGCTCGTGATCCAGAAGAGGGCTACTTGTGTTGGTCAAAAGCCAATGCCCGATACACGTGGAGGGGTAAGGATAAGCGATCACTTGAGCTTAGGAGTTGGCCCGTACAACCACTCCAGCCAAAAGGCGTAATCTCTGTGCACGACATGTTTACTTTGTTGGATCTGGATCCTAGCCTAGAGGGGGGGTGAATAGGCTAATAAAAAATTCTCGTGCAACTCACGAGAAATCACACGCAGTTAAAAGCACAACCAGAGTAATGAAAGGCAGACACAGGGTACACAGCAGATTTACCCTGGTTCGGTCGTCCCAACGACCTACTCCAGCCCCCAAAGCAGATACTAGATTGAATAGTGCAATAGGTACAAAGTCACAAGTTAGAGCACGCTCAAAGCACCCTCTACGTCTCTACACTCGCCAGACTCTCAGTACCCGACACACAGCGTTTCCTCTCACTATCAATCCTAGCAAAGCTTTCTACCAGCTAGTCCCAAACTAGCTGGGTCCCACTTGTCTAGTCCCAACTAGACAAGTCCCAAAATAGTCACCAAAACAGGTAAAAGTTTCCCCACAGAGAACGTTACACTAAGACAAAAATAAAAGAGTTTAAGGGTTTAGAAATGCTCAGTTTGTGTCCGTGTAGGCGTCTCTGTCAATCAGCACGTCGTCAGCTCCAATCTGACGTAAACGATGTCTCAATCTGACTCCTGGATTGCAAATACCACTCTGGTCTATGTGCAAAGAAATTCCAGTTCAAATCCAGATAAAGTCGGTCTGTGCACTCGGCAACTCCTTAAAAAACCAGCCACGTCGCCCTTTAAAATTCGTGCACCCGCTATTTTTCTGATCGATCTCGCGAAGCTCCATTTGCCACGTCAGCGCAATTCTTCGCGATTCGTTCACCTCCTCACGTGATCAAGCGGCCTCCGTGTTAAATATCCGCCGTTGATTTCGCTCCGCTTCGTTCGATCGCCTCCTCTCGTAATCGCCCATGTCAGCTGCTATTCGATAGCGATTCGGGCTTCTTTCGTCTAGGGCATGCATGGTACGGGTTCGAACGGCGACAGCATTAACTCCACGGCGACTTCGACGGCGGCTACGTTCTCTCCACGGAAGGCGACAGCCACTTCAACTTCTTTGTCAACGACGAGGAGCTTCCACTTCGGCGAGAGCTTCAGCGGCGACAATGGCAAGCTTCTGCACACGACGTCAGCGTCGGTGATCTCTTTCAACGGCGGTGATGGCTTCTACAGCAGCAGGCGACTTCTCGTTTTGTGGCGATGGCGAAGACGACTTCTCCAGCGATGGCTTCGGAACGAGCAGCTCGTCGATCCACAACTACACAATGAAGAGGTTGACGTCGACTTCGTTCTTTCGCATACAGCGGTGGGCTTTCGATGGCGACGACAGCGGTCACGTCTCGGCGACGAGGGATTCTCCGCCTGCAGTGATGGTTCAGCGGCAACTCAGCACCTTCGAACGGTGGCGCCTCCTTCTTTGCAGCAACAGCGAAGTCTTCGATCACCTCACAGCGACGGTGTTCTTCGATCAGGTCACAGCGGTGGCTTCTCCGATGATAACGACGACGGCGACGATCAGCAGCAGCTTCACTTCGTTCACGGCGTCTCCGGCGTCGAGATGATCTTGAGGAGATGACAATACGACGACTTCTTCTAGCTTTTCTCCACGGTGATGTCGGTGACCTTCGGCAGCGAAGACGGCGGGAGATCTCTCCGATGGCGAGGTCACGGTGCAGGGCTTCCGGTGGCACGGCTTTCGTTTGCTTCTCTTCTCCGATGATGATGGCTTGAAGATTGATGCTTGGCCTATGAAGATGATTGCAGCAATTGTGTTATGGCTTGAGGAGTGATGCTTAGCTTATGGAGTTTGATGCTTGGCGATTATTTTTGTTGCCCTCTCCCTTTTTGTATTACCGTGATAAGAATTGTAGCCCCCTTTTTGATTGCTGCCGCAAGCCCCTCACAATTTTTGTATAGCCGCACGTTTATTGTGTAGCCACACAATGATATTTATAATGTAGTGTTAGGGTTTGCAAGATGGCAAGGGATAGGGAATTTGAATGTGATAGAATTTGTATTGGCTAAGGAATTTGAATGGCCATAGGATATATTCCAATAATCAAATAGGATTTGGCCCCATCTATTCACGTTGGACCAAGTCCAACTACTTTATGCACACACACACTCCATCTCTCCCAATGTGCTATGCGAATAGCAATTCTGCCAAATAGCCTAGATATATTGTTTCGCCAAGCCTGAAACACACTGGACACACACATTAGATATCACGACACGTTTGTCATCATCAAACCAAGTTCCTAGATCGTTGCTTCCAACAATCTCCCCCTTTTGGTGATGACAAACCCATAAAAGATTTGATCAATAGAAATGAGTGTGTGAAGTGTGTTGAAGGGTGTAATGCAATATGAATCATGAGATGAATATTCAAGCACTACAACATGGCATGCACAAACTAATAACAGATACAATAGCATGCTCCCCCTTCTCTCAAGCTCCCCCTTCAACTAGTATTCAAGAATATTGCAGGCTCCCCCTTCAACAAATAATAACAACATCAAAGCTCAAAGCTGTCAAAATCTTTTCTTTCTCCCCCTTTGTAATCACCAAAAGTGGATTAATGAAGGCACAAAAATATCACATGCAAAAATAAATCATTATTAGAAGTAGCGTGCAATTTGCATGAGTATTCCAAATAATAGACAGTTCAGATTCATAGAATTTCATAACAGGACTTCTCCACCTTTGTGTAAGTGTAGTGATATAGCCAATAAAGTACAAGAGGAGATTCAATTTCAAATATTCAACCAAATCAATCCGCATTTTCCACTTTTCATGAAAATCACTAGGATTGATTTTTCCCACCTCATCAAAGATGAGTTCAAGTTACCGAATCCCAAAACATGGCCTAAAAGGACTTTTAAATGTGGGATGGCATTGCTTGACGAGTTAAATACACCAACGCTAATGATTACCCATGTAGCACAAGTTGGATACTCGTGGGTTGTGTTTTAGCCATGAAGTGTATCCATTTTTCATACGGAGCAAATGTCGTTTTTTTTTAAAATTATTTTGTGCTCAATTTTAATTCATGGCTAAACACATCATATCCCTTAGAAATTTCAGAGATTAATCATTCCTACATTCACTTTCCATTATTCTTCAAAAGAATCTCCAAAAGCACTAAAAAGTCAAATATCGTGAAAGTGCAAATGTAGGTGTAGAAGTCAAGTTTGAAACTTATGAGACATGTCATGGCTACTAAAAAGAATAACATCATGTTCATGTAGCTACAACAATAATGAATTGACTTCTACAAGGGATAGAATTGATCATTCATACAATATCACTCAAGAGATTCAAAAGAGGATTCAATAAGCACACATTTTTTTTTGATTTTTCAATTTTTTTTTTCAGAAATAAAAACATTAAAAATCATCCATGCAAGCACACAAACCAAAAATAAGTCAAGCACACAAAAAACCTATGAAGGTATGCAATGCAATGCAAAGAGGGATAGAAGTTATACCTTCTCGTCGCTATTTGACGAAGGAGCTAAAAGAATGAAACATTGAATTTAACGCTCCTCGCCAAACCTCCATCACACCTACATGAAAGGTGTTAAGTGTGACCTTGGAATCCAACAAGGTCCACTAGTGTTAGCCAATATTGTTTTAGGAACCCACACTTGTTTAAACTTGATTTTAGTGTTCCTAAATTTACAATAGTATGAAGTATGGCATACACTATCACAAGTATAGCACTTTGCATATAGGTTCTTCGCAATAGACGGTGCATTGTGGAATTTCTTGAATTTTTTCTTTTCAACGTTTTTCAGACCAAAACCAAGTCATCTTCTATTATTGCCATATAATTGATTCTCTAAAATAGTGTCCAACGATTGTTTTCCCGTAGAGAATTTCTTAATGGCCAATTCAAGATTAGAGACTTTGGTTTTCAACAATTTATTTTCTTCCACAAGCAATGTGCATTTACTTATAAAAGCTCTCTTGTTTTCCTCTTCATTCTTTTCAAATTCACCCATTTTTCTTTTAAAATCATTATCCAACATGCAGAATTTATCATTAAGCTCTCTAATAACATAGTCTTTTTCAGTTTCGAGCTTAATCAAATCAAGTTTAAGCATGCTAATATTATTCATCAAGGAAGGGCAAGAGAGACAAGGTGCTTCATCATTAAAACTGGATTTTTCCCTTTTCAAAATATCAATAGTAGAGTCACGAGCAACAATATCAATTTTGAGTTTTTCAATCTCTTTAGACATTTCATATTCAGATTGTTGCATTTCAAAGTTCTCATTTTGATAATCATCTATAGTGGATTCAAGCTCTACTATTTTATCTTGCATTTCTTTACAGAGAGTAAGGAGTTCAGTTTTACTACCAGAAATTACCTCATCGTGTATTCCCATCAATGCCATGCATGAATGGGCTTCATGTTCTTCCTCCTCACTCTCAGCTTCGCTGTCCATATCCCAAGTTAGCACCTTGGATTTTCCCTTTTCTTTAGCTACCTGAGCTGTCTCCTGTGGGCAATCCCTCATTCGATGTCCTCTTTTCTTGCATTTAAAACAAGTCATTCTATTAGTAGTATTCTGATCATAATTTTGCTTAGAAGACTGAAAAAAGTTAGAGCGATTAAACCTGGGTGCCATTTCTGCTCTTCCTTGCTTGGTCTGGACAAACTTTCTGAAATTTCTGACCATTAGCGCTATGTCATCATCATCATCTTCACTTTCGTCAGCTTTCAGAGCAAGTGGCTTGGTAGCTTTCTCTTTTTCCTCAGGTTTCTCCCTTTCATCAATATTTTGCAATTCAAGCTCGTGGGACATTAAATTACCTATTAAGTCCTCCACCCTCATTTGTGACAAATCTTTCGCTTCTTGGATGGCAGTGACTTTAGGCCTGAAAGAGCTTGGCAGAGCTCTTAATATCTTCCTCACCTGCTCAAGGCTAGAATATGGCTTACCGAGCGAACTAGACTTGTAGACAATGTTGGTGAACCTCGCAAACATTTCTGATATCGTCTCTGATGGTAGCATGCGAAATCCCTCGTATTCCATGCTCAGAAGTGCAAGTCTAGACTCCTTCACCTGTGACGTTCCCTCATGCGTCACCTCCAAAGTATGCCATATTTCCTGCGCAGTTAGACAATGTGAGATACGATTGAATTCAGATTTATCTAATGCACAAATAAGAGCATTCATAGCTTTAGCATTAAGAGAATAAAGCTTCCAATCATTATCATCCCACTTATCATCAGGTTTAGGCATTTCAGTATTTTCAATTTTAATAACAGGTGATTTATAGCCTTTTTCAACAATTTGCCAAGCTTTATAATCAATAGAAATCAAGTAGATTCTCATACGATTTTTCCAATAAGCATAGTCTACTCCATTAAATCTAGGTGGTCGGGAAATAGACTGACCCTCAGCAAAAGCACTATCAATGTGGTCCATGGTCAAACTAGGCTAGATCCTAAAACCTGCTCTGATACCACTTGTTGGATCTGGATCCTAGCCTAGAGGGGGTGTGAATAGGCTAATAAAAAATTCTCGTGCAACTCACGAGAAATCACACGCAGTTAAAAGCACAACCAGAGTAATGAAAGGCAGACACAGGGTACACAGCAGATTTACCCTGGTTCGGTCGTCCCAACGACCTACTCCAGCCCCCAAAGCAGATACTAGATTGAATAGTGCAATAGGTACAAAGTCACAAGTTAGAGCACGCTCAGAGCACCCTCTACGTCTCTACACTCGCCAGACTCTCAGTACCCGACACACAGTGTTTCCTCTCACTATCAATCCTAGCAAAGCTTTCTACCAGCTAGTCCCAAACTAGATGGGTCCCACTTGTCTAGTCCCAACTAGACAAGTCCCAAAATAGTCACCAAAACAGGTAAAAGTTTCCCCACAGAGAACGTTACACTAAGACACAAATAAAAGAGTTTAAGGGTTTAGAAATGCTCAGTTTGTGTCCGTGTAGGCGTCTCTGTCAATCAGCACGTCGTCAGCTCCAATCTGACGCAAACGATGTCTCAATCTGACTCCTGGATTGCAAATACCACTCTGGTCTGTGTGCAAAGAAATTCCAGTTCAAATCCAGATAAAGTCGGTCTGTGCACTCGGCAACTCCTTAAAAGACCAGCCACGTCGCCCTTTAAAATTCGTGCACCCGCTATTTTTCTGATCGATCTCGCGAAGCTCCGTTTGCCACGTCAGCGCAATTCTTCGCGATTCGTTCACCTCCTCACGTGATCAAGCGGCCTCCGTGTTAAATATCCGCCGTTGATTTCGCTCCGCTTCGTTCGATCGCCTCCTCTCGTAATCGCCCATGTCAGCTACTATTCGATAGCGATTCGGGCTTCTTTCGTCTAGGGCATGCATGGTACGGGTTCGAACGGCGACAGCATTAACTCCACGGCGACTTCGACGACGGCTACGTTCTCTCCACAGAAGGCGACAGCCACTTCAACTTCTTTGTCAACGACGAGGAGCTTCCACTTCGGCGAGAGCTTCAGCGGCGACAATGGCGAGCTTCTGCACACGACGTCAGCGGCGGTGATCTCTTTCAACGGCGGTGATGGCTTCTACATCAGCAGGCGACTTCTCGTTTTGTGGCGATGGCGAAGACGACTTCTCCGGCGATGGCTTCGGAACGAGCAGCTCGTCAATCCACAACTGCATGATGAAGAGGTTGACGTCGACTTCGTTCTTTCGCATGCAGCGGTGGGCTTTCGATGGCGACGACAGCGGTCATGTCTCGGCGACGAGGGCTTCTCCGCCTACAGTGATGGTTCAGCGGCAACTCAGCACCTTCGAACGGTGGCGCCTCCTTCTTTGCAGCAGCAGCGAAGTCTTCGATCACCTCACAGCGACGGCGTTCTTCGATCAGGTCACGGCGGTGGCTTCTCCGATGATAACGACGACGTCGACGATCAGCAGCAGCTTCACTTCGTTCCCGGCATCTCCGGCGTCGAGATGATCTTGAGGAGATGACAATACGGTGACTTCTTCTAGCTTTTCTCCACGGCGATGTCGGCGACCTTCGACAGCGAAGACGGCGGGAGATCTCTCCGATGGCGAGGTCACGGTGCAAGGCTTCCGGTGGCACGGCTTTCGTTTGCTTCTCTTCTCCGATGATGATGGCTTGAAGATTGATGCTTGGCCTATGAAGATGATTGCAGCAATTGCATTATGGCTTGAGGAGGGATGCTTGGCTTATGGAGTTTGATGCTTGGCGATTATTTTTGTTGCCCTCTCCCTTTTTGTATTGCCGTGACAAGAATTGTAGCCCCCTTTTTGATTGCTGTCGCAAGCCCCTCACAATTTTTGTATAGCCGCACGTTTATTGTGTAGCCACACAATGATATTTATAATGTAGTGTTAGGGTTTGCAAGATGGCAAGGGATAGGGAATTTGAATGTGATAGAATTTGTATTGGCTAAGGAATTTGAATGGCCATAGGATATATTCCAATAATCAAATAGGATTTGGCCCCATCTATTCACGTTGGACCAAGTCCAACTACTTTGTGCACACACACACTCCATCTCTCCCAATGTGCTAGGTGAATAGCAATTCTGCCAAATAGCCTAGATATATTGTTTCGCCAAGCCTGAAACACACTGGACACACACATTAGATATCACGACACGTTTGTCATCATCAAACCAAGTTCCTAGATCGTTGCTTCCAACATACTTGACTTGTAAAATCCATGTGAATGTTTTAGTAGATTTGCTACCCTTGCCATGCTATACTTGTTGCCATGTCAAACTTGTTGCATTTTCTTAATTGTTGCATTCATACCTTAAACTGCCATGTCACCGCATACTTTAGAACTGTAATGACTGTTTTTCATGTATCTGGATTTATTATAATATAATATATGTTTTGGTGGATTTTCTCCTCTTGTGTGGTTTTCGTCTCCGTAGTTTTCATTTTTGATCGATTCGTTGTATTTTCTCGTTTCTTCCTTAGGATTGTCGATTTCGAAGTATGTCATTCGTGATGGACTTCATAACGGTCGTATCTTACTATTAGATCAAGCCTAGGAGTCTTAGGAATCGATCCCGGGGCCCCGCGCTCCGTATCGGAACTTTTGGTGCTCATTAGCCGGTATAAGAAGGGGCACCGACCGACTAGATGACGATCCAGTCGGTCGGCAATCCTTCTTGGACCGACTAGTTATCTTTCTAAATTTCCCAGGAGTTACTGTTTATCGTTAGTCGGTCTAAGAACGTTGGTTGACCGACTAGGTTGCAAACTAGTCGGTCGGCAATGCTTCTTTAACCGAATAACACATCATCTTAATTTTAGTTGAGTTACTGTTTACTCTTAGTCGGTCTAAGAACGTTCATCGACCGACTAGATGCTAAACTAGTCGGTCAGTATTTGTTCATGGACCGACTAACTCTAGAATCCTATTTTCGTTCAGAAGTTACTGTCTGCACTTAGTCGGTCTGCGTTGGTCGACCGACCGACTAGTTGCCAAACTAGTCGGTCAGTGGTTGCTCTTTGACCGACTAACCAGTGTTAAAACCCTAATTTCTGGGCAGCCGCCAGCCCATCCTATTTAAACCCAACCCAAACGTTTTCTTCTTCCCCAACACGACCCAAAACCCTAAAATCTTCCCCCTTGAGCCCCCATCTTCCTTCAAGCTTCATTCCTTCATTCCAAGCCCTAGAATCATCATCCAAACCCTCCATCCACTCTATCTACCTCTCATCTTCCCCAAAATCTTATCAAATCCATCAAAATCCCCAAATCCCCCAAAACCCTAGTTTCCCCAAACTTCCCCAATCTTTTCCAGATCTGAACCTAGGGTTCCCCGGAGTGTTTCTTCCGCCTCCTCTCGGTAAGAAATCGATCTACCGTTGTTTTCATAACCTATTTATATTTTTATGAAACCCTAATAAAATTTTATGTTGTTTGTTGTATGTTTCCCCATAACAGCGATTTCCCCCGTAAATTGGCATCCGTGTGACGAAGTGGTCGTCATCCCCGGTGCTAGGCAAGTGAAACTTGCCACCTATGGTTTAGGCCATGTTTTAGGCCATTTTGCTTGTTGTAGGCGTAAAAGAGGCTAGGCGACGAAATGATACTCGCCTAGGCGCGAATTGGGGAACTAGCTTGACAACGAAGCTAGTTCTGACATTTAGCATGTTGCACAATTACCATGTCATGTTTACTTTCCATTAACGGTACGCAAATTAAATGTCATGTCATTGCATTCTTTTGGTGATCCCGTGATTGCGTAGCATCGCTACACTACTTGTGTTCCTGGCTCGTGACCAGAAGCGAGCATAATGAGTTGCTAACCCCAACGCTCGATATATTGAATTGTGAACTAAGAAACAAGCTCCCGTGCGGGGCAACCCTGGCTCACTTGCTGGGCTCATGTGCAGGGACCCTGGCTTGTTTACGTGTGGGATGGGGTAAGGGTTAAGCGGCCATTCAACTGGGGGTCTGTTTGATCAACAACTGCAGTTGTAAGGCGTAAACTCTGGGGTGGGGTAGTGTTTAGTGTCGATCGGTGTGAATGATGTACCATTCAGCTGAAGGGCGTAAACATCTACAAAACAACCGTGAAACGTGATTTTGGTTTAGTGCCGATCGGTGTGAATGATGTACCATTCAGCTGAAGGGCGTAAACACCTACAACAATGTGAATTGATTGAGATTGATAGTAGCTTGGCTACTCTTGTCTTGTCCCGATGATTGTTCTCTTGTACAAATTGTCTTGCCATGTCTTAATTGTGCACTCATGTTATAACTGCCATGTCATGCATACTAAACTGCTAGGTTGCTAGTTGCCTTACTTTCAGTTTCCTTGCCCAAGTCTTTTAGACTTTCTGACATGTGCCTCTTTACTCTTTTGGGTGACACATGTTAGATCCTGAGCCTGAGTACCTTGTTGAGGACGAGGTGTTTGCTGACGCCGAGCCCGAGCTTGTGTTTGACGGGGAGTACGTGGACACTGGGGACCAGTCCTAGTGTCTTCGTTGTGTTTTACTTTTGTTAGACAGTTGTTTTGTTGTCAGTGCGTAGCACCCATACTTTGTTATGTCGTTGCTTTTGTTGGCCTTGTTCTGGGCCTTTAGACTCTTTCTTTTAGCCTGGTGGCCTTTCTGGATGTTGAACTTATTTTCTTGTTGGACAATGTATGAGATGTGAGATTTTATTTCAGACTCTCCTTGTGTTATTATTGTTATTCTGTTGTGGTTACAAGGACCTGCTTATGTATTATTGACGCTTATCGGGTTTGGGGCTTCATAGCTCCACTCCCGTGCGGACCTTTTCACGTCTCGCCTCCATTTTAGGGAAGCGGGTTGTGACAGGTTTTGTTGGTGGCCCATGCAGGTCCTTCTGTAACTGCGATTTTTGGAATAGCGATAATAATATTAGAATGTCCAATAAACTAAGTTCGACGTCCGATTCATAAGCTATGAGTCTAAGCTGATTCGTTTTCTGTGTCACTAGATGGCATGAAGACGTTTCACCCGTGGTGGGGGTAGTGGTGCGACCCCTCATGATGAGGAGCCTGAGCGGGAACCCACCAGCGGTGAGATGATGTGGATGATGCTCCAGATGATGCAAGTGCAGCAGGGCGTGCTTCTGCAAGTCCAGAATGCTCCACTTGCTCGAGCTGCCCGGGCTCTTCCGGATGTTCCTCGCTCTGAGCCAGGAGCGAAGCAATTTCAGGAGCTGGGTTCCGCATATTTTGATGGGTCTGAGGGTCCTCTGGCTGCCGATGAGTGGATTCGGAACATTGAGGACAATCTGAAGATGGCCAAGATCGCCCCGGCTGGATGGGTTGATTTGGCGAAGAGGCAAGTCAAGGATAATGCTCGGAATTGGTGGGATGCGGAAGAGAAGTTGTTGGTGGAGCCGATAGCTTGGGCTACCTTCAAGGCCAGATTTGAGGGTGAGTTCTTCCCGAGGGCTGCCAGGGAGGAGATGCTGCAGCGTTTTATCGATTTGAAGCAAGGGAACTCGTCGGTGGACATGTATCACCAAGAGTTCATGAGGTTGAGTCGGTTCGCACCAAAGATGGTGCAGGACGCTGAGGAGAAGGCTCAGAGGTTCCTGCAGGGGCTTGCTTCGGAGCTCCAGAGTTTTGTGACCTCCTCTGACCGGGAATCTTATCAGAAGGTTCTGGTCGCTGCCAAGAGGCAGGAGCTGTTCGTGAAACAGAGGAGGGGGTCTGTTGTTGGTGCTGGGAAGAGGCCTGTGGAACAGGCGAGAGCTGTGGTTAGACCTGGATTCAGGCCTAATCAGTCTGCTCAGTTTAAGAGGCCAGGAGGGCCTATCCTGAAGACTTGCCATTTCTGCGGCAAGCCTGGCCATATCAAGGATCAGTGTCAGAAGTTTCTGGGCCAGTGTCTGGTTTGCGGTGATGCTTCTCATGTCGCGAAGGATTGTCGGCATGCGGGTCCGCTGCGGAGAGCACCTGTTGCAGCTCAGCCGTTGCAGCAGCGAGCGTCTGTTCCTGCTGGACGTGGAGCAGCTCTTGTTCCGTAGAGGCAGGCTTTTCAGCAGGCTGTTCCGCCGAGGAGGCAAGCTTTTCTGATGACCGCTACGGAGAGCGAGGCTGTGGATGAGGTTATCGCAGGTAATCCTCAATCTAGCTGTTACTTTCCTAACTGGTTTTGATTGTTAGATTATGTGTTTGCTTGAACATGGTTGTTTGCTAGACTAGGGTTTGATTGTTAATTGATTGTTAGGTGTGGTTTTGGTTTGTACATTTCCTGCACGAGTCCTCTTTGACTCTGGTGCATCGATGTGTATTATTTCCCGGAGCTTCGTGGAGAGGCATTCCTTGTCGACGTCCCCTCTTCCCAAGAGTTGGAATATCGTTACAGGGAATGGCGTGGTCTCGGTGCATCGTGGTTGCAATTCTTGCTCGTTGGTGGTCTGTGGACATGAGCTTTTCGCTGATTTCATTGTCCACGACATCAACAACTATGATGCAGTTCTTGGGATGGACTGGCTTGCGAGCTTCTATGCTACGATTGACTGCAGGAGGAAGAAGGTGGTGTTCGAGATTCCCGGACATCCAGTATTTGAGTTCAGTCGTGGTAGCAGTTCGCTTGGTCCTGTCAGATTTCGGGCCAGGCCGGTGGAGGCTGTGGCTATGCAGATGGAGTTGGCGTGGCCAGCTGTGGTGCGAGATTTTGGCGACGTCTTCCCCGAGGAGATGTCTGGTTTGCCGCCTGATCGGGCTTTGGAATTTTCTATCGATCTTGTTCCAGGTGCGCAGCCGATTTCGAAGGCGCCGTATCGTATGGCACCTGCAGAGTTGGAAGAGTTGCGGAAGCAGTTGGATGAGCTCTTGCAGAAGGGTTATATCAATCCTAACGTGTCTCCGTGGGGAGCACCGGTGTTGCTGGTGAAGAAGAAGGATGGTTCGCGTCGCATGTGTGTGGATTATCGGGAGTTGAATGCGGTGACCATTAAGAATAAATACCTGTTGCCTCGCATCGATGATATTTTTGATCGGCTTGGAGGTTCGAGGGTGTTTTCTAAATTGGATTTGAGGAGTGGTTACCATCAGTTGAAGGTGAAGAAGGGAGATGTTCCGAAGACAGCGTTCAGGACGAAGTATGGACACTATGAGTTCGTGGTTATGCCTTTTGGCGTAACTAACGCGCCCGCAGTTTTCATGAATCTGATGAACCTGATTTTCTACGACTTTTTGGATAAGTTTGTCGTTATCTTTATTGACGACATTCTGATCTATTCGAAGTCGGAGGAAGAGCATGCCTCGCACTTAAGGACGGTGTTAGAGATCTTGAGGAAGCATCGGTTGTATGCTAAGTTTTCGAAGTGCGAGTTTTGGCTGGATCGAGTTGCTTTTCTCGGGCATGTGGTGACTGGAGATGGTATTTCAGTGGATCCCGAGAAGATTCGGGCCATCAGGGAGTGGCCTGTTCCGTCGTCTGCGTCTGAGATCCGGAGTTTCCTTGGACTTGCTGGTTACTATCGGCGATTCATTAAGGACTTTTCTTGTATTGCTGAGCCGATGACCAGGTTGACGCAGAAGGATGTTGCTTTTGTTTGGTCGGGTGATTGTGAGAGTGCTTTTGGTATTCTGAAGGAGAGGTTGACGACTGCCCCTATTCTTGTTGTGCCTGATCGCAGCGGTGGATTTGAGATCTTTTGCGATGCTTCTGGCAAGGGTCTCGGTTGTGTGTTGCATCAGCATGGGCACGTTGTGGCGTATGCGTCTCGTCAGCTTAAGGTTCATGAGAAGAATTACCCGACGCATGATTTGGAGTTGGCTGCCGTTGTGTTTGCTCTTAAGATTTGGAGGCACTTCCTGCTGAGTGAGAAAGTGAAGATTTTCACCGATCACAAAAGCTTGAAGTACATTTTCACTCAGAAGGAGCTCAACATGCGACAGCATCGATGGTTGGAGCTTATGGCGGATTATGAGATTGATTTGCAGTTTCACCCTGGCAAGGTGAATGTGGTTCCGGATGCTTTGAGTAGGCTTCCAGCGGTGATGATTTTGACCTCGCAGTGGAGATTGCAGCAGGATTTTTGCGAGTCTGGCATGGAGATTGTTCTTCCTGGGGAGGCTTCGTCGTTGATGTACATGCAGGTACAGTCGACGATCGTGGATCGGATTAAGGCTGGCCAGGCTGAGGATCCGAAGCTGGTGAAGATTCTGGAGCAGGTGGAAGCCGGTCTGCGGACTGACTTTTTGATTCATGAGGATGGCTCGCTGAGGTTCGGAGCCAGGTTGTGTGTGCCAGCTGGGGATATCAGAGAGGAGCTGATGGTGGAGGCACACAGTTCGCCGTATTCTGTGCATCCTGGTGGCACCAAGATGTACCAGGATCTTCGTCTGAATTATTGGTGGCATGGTATGAAGAGGAGCGTGGCTCGGAGTGTAGCCAAGTGCTTGGTTTGCCAGCAAGTGAAGGCGGAGCATCAGCGTACGGCCGGGTTGCTACAACCGCTTCCGATTCCGGAGTGGAGATGGCAACACATCACTATGGATTTCGTGACTGGACTACCTCGGAGTCCGAAGCAGAATGACACGATTTGGGTGATCGTAGATCGATTGACCAAATCTGCGCACTTTATTCCGTTCCGAGTGGGACAGTCCACTGAGGCGCTAGCGAGGAGATATATGGAGGTAAAATTCTTTTACTCTCCGTTTTATTTCCTTTTCCTAGTTTGGATAGTGATGTAACGTGAATCGTGCAGGAGGTTGTGCGACTTCATGGAGTCCCCGTGAGTATCGTGTCTGACAGAGACACGAGGTTCACATCTCAGTTCTGGCAGAGTTTGCAGAAGAGCTTGGGTACGCGTCTGAGTTTCAGCACGGCGTACCATCCGCAGACGGATGGCCAGTCCGAGAGGACGATTCAGATTTTGGAAGACATGCTGAGGGCGTGCATGTTGGATTTCAAGGGTTCGTGGGAGGACCATCTGCATTTGGTGGAGTTCTCCTACAACAACAGCTTCCAGGCGAGTATTGGCATGGCGCCTTTCGCCGCTCTTTATGGGAGGAAATGTCGATCGCCATTGAGTTGGGACGACGTTGGTGATCGGGAGTTGTTGGGACCTGAGATGATCATGGAGGCCGTGGATATCGTCAGGAATATTCGGGAGAGGTTGAGAATTGCTCAGGACCGTTTTAAGCATTGGGCGGATGCTAAACGTCGTCCTTTGGAGTTTCAGCCGGGCGACCATGTGTTCTTGAAGATTTTCCCGAATCGTGGTGTGATTCGTTTCGGGAAGCGTGGGAAGTTGAGCCCGCGATACATTGGACAGTTTGACATTTTGGAGAGGGTTGGCGAGGTAGCTTATCGCTTGGCCTTGCCACCATCTTTGGAAGGACTTCACAATGTTTTCCATGTGTCGCAGCTTCGTCGATACATTAGCGATCCGTCTCATGCGGTAGATTTTTCGGAGATTACCGTTCGCCCCGATATGACGTATGACCAGCATCCAGTGAAGATTCTGGACAGGTGTCAGAAATCGCTTCGGAACAAGATTGTCAATCTTGTGAGGGTGATGTGGCGACACGGCTCACCTGGAGAGTCTACTTGGGAGAATGAGGATGAGATGCGAGAGCGTTTCCCACTTTTGTTTTCGGACTCGTGAGTATTTGGAAATTCCGAGGACGGAATTTTTCTTAAGTTGGGGAGGATGTAACGACTGCTTTTCATGTATCTGGATTTATTATAATATAATATATGTTTTGGTGGATTTTCTCCTCTTGTGTGGTTTTCGTCTCCGTAGTTTTCATTTTTGATCGATTCGTTGTATTTTCTCGTTTCTTCCTTAGGATTGTCGATTTCGAAGTATGTCATTCGTGACGGACTTCATAACGGTCGTATCTTACTATTAGATCAAGCCTAGGAGTCTTAGGAATCGATCCCGGGGCCCCGCGCTCCGTATCGGAACTTTTGGTGCTCATTAGCCGGTATAAGAAGGGGCACCGACCGACTAGATGACGATCCAGTCGGTCGGCAATCCTTCTTGGACCGACTAGTTATCTTTCTAAATTTCCCAGGAGTTACTGTTTATCGTTAGTCGGTCTAAGAACGTTGGTTGACCGACTAGGTTGCAAACTAGTCGGTCGACAATGCTTCTTTAACCGACTAACACATCATCTTAATTTTAGTTGAGTTACTGTTTACTCTTAGTCGGTCTAAGAACGTTCATCGACCGACTAGATGCTAAACTAGTCGGTCAGTATTTGTTCATGGACCGACTAACTCTAGAATCCTATTTTCGTTCAGAAGTTACTGTTTGCACTTAGTCGGTCTGCGTTGGTCGACCGACCGACTAGTTGCCAAACTAGTCGGTCAGTGGTTGCTCTTTGACCGACTAACCAGTGTTAAAACCCTAATTTCTGGGCAGCCACCAGCCCATCCTATTTAAACCCAACCCAAACGTTTTCTTCTTCCCCAACACGACCCAAAACCCTAAAATCTTCCCCCTTGAGCCCCCATCTTCCTTCAAGCTTCATTCCTTCATTCCAAGCCCTAGAATCATCATCCAAACCCTCCATCCACTCTATCTACCTCTCATCTTCCCCAAAATCTTATCAAATCCATCAAAATCCCCAAATCCCCCAAAACCCTAGTTTCCCCAAACTTCCCCAATCTTTTCCAGATCTGAACCTAGGGTTCCCCGGAGTGTTTCTTCCGCCTCCTCTCAGTAAGAAATCGATCTACCGTTGTTTTCATAACCTATTTATATTTTTATGAAACCCTAATAAAATTTTATGTTGTTTGTTGTATGTTTCCCCATAACAGCGATTTCCCCCGTAGATTGGCATCCGTGTGACGAAGTGGTCGTCATCCCCGGTGCTAGGCAAGTGAAACTTGCCACCTAGGGTTTAGGCCATGTTTTAGGCCATTTTGCTTGTTGTAGGCGTAAAAGAGGCTAGGCGACGAAATGATACTCGCCTAGGCGCGAATTGGGGAACTAGCTTGACAACGAAGCTAGTTCCGACATTTAGCATGTTGCACAATTACCATGTCATGTTTACTTTCCATTAACGGTACGCAAATTAAATGTCATGTCATTGCATTCTTTTGGTGATCCCGTGATTGTGTAGCATCGCTACACTACTTGTGTTCCTGGCTCGTGACCAGAAGCGAGCATAATGAGTTGCTAACCCCAACGCTCGATATATTGAATTGTGAACTAAGAAACAAGCTCCCGTGCGGGGCAACCCTGGCTCACTTGCTGGGCTCATGTGCAGGGACCCTGGCTTGTTTACGTGTGGGATGGGGTAAGGGTTAAGCGGCCATTCAACTGGGGGTCTGTTTGATCAACAACTGCAGTTGTAAGGCGTAAACTCTGGGGTGGGGTAGTGTTTAGTGCCGATCGGTGTGAATGATGTACCATTCAGCTGAAGGGCGTAAACATCTACAAAACAACCGTGAAACGTGATTTTGGTTTAGTGCCGATCGGTGTGAATGATGTACCATTCAGCTGAAGGGCGTAAACACCTACAACAATGTGAATTGATTGAGATTGATAGTAGCTTGGCTACTCTTGTCTTGTCCCGATGATTGTTCTCTTGTACAAATTGTCTTGCCATGTCTTAATTGTGCACTCATGTTATAACTGCCATGTCATGCATACTAAACTGCTAGGTTGCTAGTTGCCTTACTTTCAGTTTCCTTGCCCAAGTCTTTTAGACTTGCTGACATGTGCCTCTTTACTCTTTTGGGTGACACATGTTAGATCCTGAGCCTGAGTACCTTGTTGAGGACGAGGTGTTTGCTGACGCCGAGCCCGAGCTTGTGTTTGACGGGGAGTACGTGGACACTGGGGACCAGTCCTAGTGTCTTCGTTGTGTTTTAATTTTGTTAGACAGTTGTTTTGTTGTCGGTGCGTAGCACCCATACTTTGTTATGTCGTTGCTTTTGTTGGCCTTGTTCTGGGCCTTTAGACTCTTTCTTTTAGCCTGGTGGCCTTTCTGGATGTTGAACTTATTTTCTTGTTGGACAATGTATGAGATGTGAGATTTTATTTCAGTCTCTCCTTGTGTTATTATTGTTATTCTGTTGTGGTTACAGGGACCTGCTTATGTATTATTGACGCTTATCGGGTTTGGGGCTTCATAGCTCCACTCCCGTGCGGACCTTTTCACGTCTCGCCTCCATTTTAGGGAAGCGGGTCGTGACACGAACTGCTAGGTTGTTTCATTTCTTTTTAGTTTCCTTGCACAAGTCTCTCGTAGACTTGCTGACATGTGCCCTCGTCTCTTTTGGGTGTCGCATGTTAGTTGCTGAGCCAGAGTCCGTTGCTGAGGACGAGGTGTTTGCTGACGCTGAGCCTGAGTCCACTTTTGTCGAGGAGTTTGAGGACACCGGTGACCAGTCGTAGAGACTGTTTTGTGTTTCCTTTTTCTTAGTTGTCGTTAGTTTGTCGGTGTGTAGCACCTTTCCTTTGCTGTACATTTGTTATTTCGGTTGGCCATGCTCGGGCCTTTTAGACTCTCTTTTTAGCCTGGTGGCTTATCTGTGATGTTGAATTTATTTGTGGACATTCTGAGATCGGAATATTATCTGTCTCTTTTCTTTTATTATTATTTTTGTTCTATATCACATTTGCAAGGACCTATACTTGGTCATTCCAGACACTTTACAGACTGGAGCCTCATAGCTCCAAGTCTGAGCGGACTTTTCACGCCTCGCCTCCATTTTAGGGAAGTGGGTCGTGACAGGTTTTATTGGTGGCCCATGCAGGTCCCTGTTGCAACTGCGAATTATCGGAACAACGATAATAAAAATAGAATGTCCGTTAAATAAATTAAAACATCCAAATCATAAGCCTTGAGTTTAATATTATCGTTTCCTATGTCTTAGGTGGCTGGTATACGTGTTGCCCGATCATCTGCCTCAGCTTAGTAGGGAATCCATTAGATCAGGGCTATATTAAGACTTAGTTAGACGGCTGTGCTTGCTAGTTAGAGGTCCCTGATTGTTAGCTAGACTCCATGCTAGAGATTGATATAATCGTCTTAGGAGTTACCGTAGTGGTTCCTGTCTAGCACTGACCATGGTAGACTTTTAGAATTCATTTAGTCGTTCGCTTGGGTTCGTCGATTTCGGGCCAAGCGAACGCAGTTCATTACAGTCTAGTTCCATACAAAGTCTTAGCGCCAAGTTTCCTAATCTTTAGTTGGTCGACCGTAGGAGTTTCCCGTAGATTTTCCTGAGTCATAACCTAGGCGTGGTTATGTTTCAATCATGCGACCATATTCCTTGCCTCAATTCACATGATCACTACATTACGATAATCGTTGATCCTTCGAATGTCCTCCTTTGCAAAGCTTGATTCTTTCAAAGTTGTTTTCTGTTTCACTTGATTAAAAGTTTTGCTCAGTATAAATTTTGTTTTTAAACCTTCTTCTGATATATTTAATTCCTCACTTTACGATTGAGTATATAAAAAAAATTTCCTTCGTAGGTTTTGAAGTCTATTGGTTGTAAGTTTAGTTATTATCTCGTAACTATTTTCTGACATATACTTTCGCATGTCGGTTTAAAAACTATATTACTATTTTGAAAATTCGATATACCATCTTTTCTAAACTATGAGATTCATTTTAACCACTTAACATACATACTTTAAAATATTTTTCCAAGCTATATAGAATTTCAATTATTTTTAATATATCAGTTCTAGGTATGTCGTACTCGTACTTTAGAATCTTTGTATAAATCCGTTTCTTTTGGCAAATCCGGGTTTCTCTAAAAGTATTTTCAATATTATTTATTTGAAATTTCTCTCCAATTTTAAGACTTGGAAAATATTTAGCAAGAGCATAAATTCTCTACACTATAGTTGATCTGATTTCATTCTTTGAATTTCGAAACTTTTACTGAAATTATTAAATTACTGACGCATAATATTTTTTAACCTATGTCCTTAATGTTCGTGTGAATGATTTACTTCCTCCTTATAATAATTTTTCAATAAGCCAATAAACCATTTTCTCTTATTATGTATATGCGACTCAAACTTGTTTCGAACAACTCGTTTTATCGATCTCCAAATATTTTATACAGAAGGGGACTCCAGCTTTTGGAGTACGACCGTTTTCAAACTTTACGTATTTTAGCTTATGTTATTCACATTATTTTTTTCTGTACCCTTTAAGGGTATTACTACATCTCCCTTTCCTCTACCTAAACAGTCACAATTAAGTCACTGTTTCACCTAACCAAGCTACCTCCATCCCCCACCTCATTTGGACCCGTTTATCCCGATCTCGTTTGCTATGCTCGTTGATTTCGGTTCCCTTACCATTGCTTAGTCATCCTATTAATGCTTGTCATCGCCTGTTTCAACCTTAGTATAGTTTGAAGGGCCATTAGTATAAGTTGTGATGTCGTTGTGGTGTATGCTTATAGGTAGAGTGTGTGGACCCGTATGAGCGTGCTACTCTTAGGATATTAATAATTGACTCTTGTATTATGTATGTATAATCAGTGTTATTCGTGATATATGTGTGAAGTTGTATATATGGTGGTGTTATTATATATGTGCGGATGGCTCTACCACTTTAGGGATGTCTGTATAGATATTGGAAATTGTATTGGGGTATATACTAGTAGTTATGTAGCTTGAAGATACTTGTAGATGCTTGGTATATAAATATATATTAGTAAGTCGTGTGTATGTTAGGTGTAATGATAATAGGTGTACTTATAGTTGAGTGAGTAGGCCTATTATATGACCTATATGTTAGTATGTGTGAGTGTGTGCTTGTACGTAGATATGTATTGTGCTTAGACGCAAGTAGATATGTATTTGCTGCATGAGTATATATGTGATATACGTATGGTAATAAGATTATAATTTTGTTGGTATTGCTTGTCTTTATGGGATGTTGTGTGTGTACATGTATACAAGGAGGTATGCCCGGTTATTATATGTCGTGACTATACATGGATTAGTATATGTAGTAGTGTATTGGTTATATTTGATATTGCTATGGCGTGGATATATTACAGGTATGCGAGTACACGATGAATGTATGTATTAGAAGGTGTATTATAATTATACGTGTGCTGATATTTGTAATATTATTATAGGGTGTAAAGTAATTGCATTGTGTGTGTTCTACTTGACTGAATATTATGTGTGGTTAATATTACGGTACGTATGAGGTTACATTGGTAGATATTCATATTGGAGTGGTATTGGTATAGGTATAGATACCGTGATATGTATATGAGGTATTCTGATATGGATTTTGAGAAATAAGTGGTCTAACCGCAAGCACACGGTATAATTTCTCACAGGTTAAAGCATCAATGTCCTCAGCCTGTCGTGCAAGAATCCTATCAAGGTATTCATAAAATATGTGGTCCATATAATCTCAGCCATCTCGTCCATAACACCTGATCAACAAAGACAAATACCTGGAGAAAAATATCAGTGGCACAAGAAGATAGATATAATGATAAAGCAGGTGGCGGGGAAAATTTCACTCTCTCCGTTTGTTTTTTTAAGTTTTTTTAAGTTTTTTAACGCAGTCTAATCAACCTAATTGTGATAAATAGATAATATGGCGGAATGCCTCCTCGGCAATGACGCCATAAACTTGATCGACCTGGAATTAACTCCGAAATGATGTCATCTAACCGCAAGCACACGGTATAGTGGCAAGCGGGTATCGAACACGGGGAAGCGGTGCTATACTACCTGTCTGCTCCTAGGTTGAGTTAGACATGCGGATTTATTGGTGGATGTGGATTGTGGAGTGTCGTAATGGTGATGGATGTGAAAGTCGTGTCACTCGATTTCGCAAACAAAGGACTCCACACAAAGAAAGAAAGAAAAAAGAAGAGACTAGGCGTTAGGACTCACCACTAGGACCATCGGAGGTCGATGCTAGGTTAGGAATTCTACGCTGCATTGGTTACATTGGGGGTTGTAGCATCTAGGAAGTGAATTCATGCGTCTGAGCATCATGAATCTAACGTATCGCATTAACCCCTCTTTTACGATAGGCGCATACGATACGTGCATTAAGGATCTACAATAGTCTCACCACTCTCGTGGGTCGAACACTCTCAACTCGTACCACTCTTGTGGTTTAGAGCTTCGAGATATTTTGGTGGCTCTTATTGATGCAATGGCAGTAGCCGTCAATTAGTGATATAGCTCGTCGGTGGATCCCATCACGACACGAGCCGGGCATGGTCACGAGCCTTGGTTGAATCCACTGACTCCCTAATTAAATCCATAAGCTACTCCTTAAGCTAATCGATTCCACCAATCGTGGGCACGATCTCAGTACGAGTTCTCCTAGGGATTTTGCAAGATCAACCAAAATACTCCCCCTTTATTGTCCAACGCATCATAAAAATCCCAACTTCGCATCTAAATCCTAAAATCCTAGGGCTAATCCATTAGCCCTAGAAAAGACTACTCATGCATAATAGCAATAGATATAAGAACGATAGAAAACTTCATTGCATGCATCAAAGAGATATTCAATAAGCAATCAATAAGAAGAACTAAAATAGAATTAAAAAGAACAAAAATACTTATCTTGATACAAGGGAGGGGCCTAGGGCATAACCTAACTCCCAAAAGATCGTCTCCAAAACTCTCTAAAAAAGGTCTAAGCTCCTCCTCTAATGACGGCTACAATTCATATATATAGTCCCCTCAAAACCTTAGTAAATAACCCAAGAAACCCTTTGAAATTCCTGCCCAAAGCCAAATCTGGATGCAACTTAAGGTCTGGGCCCGCGGCGACTCGGATCGAGTAGCCCACTACTCGGTCGAGTCAGTAGTAGGGCAGAAATTCCTCCAAAAACACTGCTCTGTCTGCTCGGGTCGAGTAGGGTCTGATCCGTCGAGTAGGTAGCTGCTCGGTCGAGTAGATGGTCGAGTACAGATTTCAGCACTGCAGGGTCAACATACAAAAATTTCCAGATTTCATCCGACCTCCGATTGACTCGTTCTTGGTAGCGTTGGAACCGTCATGAAGAATATTATCCATAAAAAATATGAGAAAAATACTTTGCTCGTTGGAATGATAGAAGATTTCAAAAGAGTGAGAGGCTATCTGAAAATCTGGGCATTCGCCTTACTCGACCGAGTGGCCTTCGTGCTCGGTCGAGCTATAGTGTCTTGGGGAGAAGCTCAAAATAGTCACTCTGGAAATTGACGACTCGGGTCAAGTAGCCATCCTAGTCGGTCGAGTAGGGTATATCTGTTTCCTCTGCGAGAATTGCGTGTTAACTCGACCGAGCAGCTGATGCTCCTCGGTCGAGTCGTCGGGGAAACTGACTCGGTTGCTTCTTGGCTTCTCCTTTCTCTTTCTCTTCCTCCTTTCTTCCTCTAGTCTTCTTCTCTGGCACCTCAAGCATGTCATCATGAGTCTCCTTGGTGCTCTCACGTCGCTGATCGTCTTATTGACTCCAAATTTCTCCAATATCGCTCCAAATCCCTGAAATGGACATAAACGCTCCGAAAGTCATATTGTTCCAAATAATAGCGTAAAAGTGTATAAAATGGGGGTTTGGACGCTGAAATGTATCATGAAAATATGCGATAAAACATGCAAAATAAGAGCATATCACTTACTACTCCTTATACTACTCGGCAGAATGGTGTTGCTGAGAGAAGGAATAGAACTCTCTTAGAAATGATTTGATGCATGATGTCACAAGCAAACTTACCAATTAAGTATTGGGGAGATGCATTGTTGACATCGGCACATGTTTTGAACTTAGTACCCTCCAAATCGATTCATAAAACCCTATATGAACTCTGGACTGGTAGAAGTCCAAATTTGAGTTTCTTAAAGCCATGGGGATGTGTAGCTTATGTACATAACACTTCTCATAAGCATGGGAAATTGGGACCCAGAGGAAAGAAGAGTATATTCATTAGATACTCTGAACACTTAAAGGGTTATGTTTCCTTGGGTGAGCAAGAAGAGGGCACTGTCATAGAATATGAATCAAGGGATGCCACATTTATAGAGGATATGTTTCCTAAACAAGGCAAAATCAGAAATGAAGATGATCTCCATGAGTTGGAAGCACCATACTTTGTGAGTATTAGGTCATTTGAGGTACAAGATAATACTTCTCGAGTCCTTGAGATTAGTGGGAGCGGTGTGTTCGAAATAGATGTAATTCAGAATTCTCAGCTTGATGAGTCAGTTGGGAGAGGCAAAAGGGTTAAGGTTTCCCGACGAAGATTTGAAATCGAAGGGGAAGCCTTAATTGTTGTACCTCAAGATGACGAAGAACCTTAGAGTGTAGATGAAGCTTTATCTCGTCATGATCGAGATTATTGGAAGAAAGCTATGGAGGAAGAAATGGATTCCATGAAAGTTAACCAAGTTTGGGAACTGGTTGACTTACCGCCTAATCGAAAAACCATTGGGAATAAGTGGATTCTCAAAATAAATAGAAAGGCGGATGGATCCATTGAAAGGCATAAGGCTCGGCTGGTGGCAAAGGGATATACCCAAAAGGAAGGTATAGATTACAAAGAAACTTTTTCACCAGTTGTTAAATTTGCCTATATTCGCCTAATACTAGCTTTAGTTACTCACATGAATTTAGAACTTCACCAAATGGATGTCAAGACGGCATTCCTAAATGGTGAACTAGATGAGGAAATCTACACGGATCAGCCAGTAGGTTTCATTATTAAAGGCCAAGAAAATAAAGTCTGTAAATTACAGAAATCTATATATGGCCTTAAACAAGAATCTAGGCAATGGAACCAGAGATTTCTTAGAGTTGTCACCTCATTTGGTTTCGAGATGATCGAAGAAGATCATTGTCTTTATGTGAAGCAACATAAAAACAAATTTGTCATCTTGACATTATATGTAGATGACATTTTATTAGCTAGTAACGATATGGAGTTTCTGATAACCATAAAAGAATGGTTATCATCGAACTTTGAAATGAAAGACCTGGGAGAAGCGGATTTTATACTTGGTGTAAAAATCCGAAGAGATCGTTCTAAGAGATTTCTTGCATTATCACAAGAAACATATATTAATAAAGTGTTAGAACGATTTAACATGTCTAACTGTAATCCAGATGAAATTCCATCATCGAAAGGCGATAATCTAAGTCTAGATGATTGTCCTAATACATCAGATGCAAGGAACAAAATGGCAAGAGTGCCATATGCAAGTGCAGTGGGTAACTTAATGTACGATATGTTGTGTGCAAGGCCAGACATATGTCATGCAGTATGATTGGTAAGTCGATATCAGTCGAAGCCTGGATCTGAGCATTGGAAGGCTATTGTAACGCCCTGCTCCCCAGGATAACTGGGATGGATTCATACTTCCTGAGTATCCTGGGGAGCGGTTTACAAGGGATATTGGATATATATAAGTTTGTTCCTTGGTTGTCTCTGAGTTTGTACTTTCTGGTTGTCTATGTGTTGTTTATGCTTGTATTTATGGAACATTACAGGTACTACCCCAGCAGTGCGCAGTGGACCTACTTTGAGTTTTTTGTATTTTTCCTTTGTAACACTCGTTGCTTTAGGAATACCTGGGATGAATTCATACTTCCTGAGTATCCTGGGGAGCAAGGCGTTACAGATGTAAAGAGGATCATGAGATATTTAAAAGGCACATCCAACTACAGTTTGTGTTACGAAGGTTCATCCACCAAACTGGAAGGCTACACAGATTCTGACTATGGGGGAGATGTAGATGAGAGGAAATCTACATCATGATATGTTTTCTTGCTCGACGATGGTGCCATATCATGATGCAGCAAGAAACAAACTTGTGTGGCTCTATCAACCATGGAAGCAGAATTTGTTGCTGCTTCATTAGGAGTTCAGGAAGCTAGTTGATTACGACGGTTTCTAGAGAATTTAGGCGTAAAGCAAAAACCGGTTATTGTCTACTGTGACAATCAAGCTGCGATAGCTTACACTAAGGACCCAAGATACCACAGTCATACCAAACATCTCGACATACGATACCATTTTGTGAGAGACATTGTTGCTATGAAGATAGTTTCTATCAAGTATATATCTACACACAAAATGGTTGTTGATCCTCTTACTAAACACATTCATAGAGATACTTTTTTGAGACATGTAAACGCTCTAGGATTGCGTAGAAATTGAAATATACTTGTGTATGTACTCTGTTATATATATTGATATTGTTCAATAAAATATTTATTTCATTCACTGTGTTGGATGATATGTGTTTGCCCAATAGTGTTATTTGTTAAAACATAAAAAGAGTACATAAGAAAATGTATGTCAAATAGGCATGGAGATTGACCTTCTCACACATGCAATAATTTATAAGTTTTAAATGTTGGTTTCTTCTTGTTGGTGATCCACAGTTTTAAAACCTAATCCCTCTTAAAAACTGAATTTTTTGAATTTAAGAATCGTTGATTGAACGATTCTCGTCTCTATAAATTGGTTTTGGCCCCGCAGTCTACCCACTCGAGCTTTCAGAAGATACACCATCATTAAGGAGTGATTTAGACTCAGAAGATCAAGACCTGTTAGAAAGTTTACCTTTTTATCGAAAGCAATGGCTGGAGGAATCTACGAATTTCTTCCGCATTTCGTGATGAAATCATCACATAAGATCTAATATTTTGGTATCAAAACCTTCATTTTCCTCTGCCTTGCTTTGGTTACTGTAAATTTCTTCGATTTGGTTATTTGATTCAACCGGGAAAAAATTTGGGTTGAAATGGTTGTTTACGGGCTGAAGCCAGTTTGAAGGCTGAAGGAAGAAGATGACCATAAGGGTAATGCGGTCTTTTCCTAAAGCCAATTTGTCATTCAAACTGACATCAGTTCACAGTTGTTCAAGCTTTTTTTTGACTTCGTACAATACATTTAACTTCTTAAAAGTTACAGTTCATTTTCCCCTCTATTTTAAGTGCACTGCAACAATAAGAAAAAGTTGATATGCATTGACAGCACTTATGAATTTATTTATATGATGTGTCGTACTATTCATCTGAGGCCTACATTGGCCCTAGGCCCCTAAATTTATATAAGATAAACTTCAGCCTATCTGTTCGGATTAGAATCAATTTTTTTCAATTTGTTGCACTTTTTATCATGCCATATCAAGAAACAAGGCCATAGTGCCCATAGTTTAATTATTAACAATGTTAATATATACTGATCGAACATTGGCCCATTATTGAATAAAAAAGTTCCAACATTTTGGCTCCATGCACTTCGAGATGTTCTGCATAAGATGCATATATAAGATGCTTTTGTTTTATAGTATTTTTAAACACGCTTGGCAATAAGAAACTATGGCTTACTCAGCATATCTGTTTCTTTAATTAATAACTGTACTGTCGGGTTCTATGTACAGTAAGGCTGACATTCAATAATTAATGTTGAACAGTGAAGGCACATTAAGCACTGTTATTATTTAGTGCTAATGTTTAATATTTTAATGTGCTATTGTGCTGCAAGTTCAATTTTGATTAAACAGTGATAATGTTTAATTAAATTTAGTGCTGCAAAGGGTACTCTTGCTGCAAGGGGCTATGTGATGTTGTCCCTATTTAATTAAGTGTAATGTACATTGCACATGCACACACTACTGTTGTGAGTTTTATTACCATTTTATTTATTAATCTTGTGCCATGTACAAATAGCAAGAGGCAAATTATGTTTAGTCCTATGTAAGATAAGCTTGCAGCCCAATAATTTAATGTTTAGTGACCTATATATATTTTTAATTAATTATGGAATACCCACATCATCTTTAATTAATTAAAATTATGTGTTAAGTTTGATTTAAGATCACACTTGGAGAATAAACATTGGTTGTTATTAATCATATCTGATATAATAGATCTTTTCCCACAAAATTTTTTATTATATTATGTATGATTAATTGGTATAAAATATCAAATTATATTTTCTAATGTACCCACAGGGATTAGAAAAAGAAAAATGATTTGATAGTTTCATCATGAATTTATGAATCTAATTGAGTTAGAACTTTGGCCCACATGCAAGTTTTATGTCACCAGATTCATATTTTGTATGTTTTACACTGGTAACGCATATTTTGGTTTGTTAAGTCTCAAAATTAATGAATTAAGTATGTATGTTAAATTTTGCTGCATTACAGACTGTTACCATTACTGATATCAAGTGTGACGTTCCCGAACTGAATGGCAAAAACTATAGGATTTGGATGGAGAGAATACTCCTTCATTTGGGTGTAGCGGACATTGATTATGCCATCCGCAAGGATGAGCCACCAGCCATTATAGATACTAGCCTTCCTGAAGCTTTAGATATTTATGAAAAGTGAGAGAGATCTAACCATCTCTGCGTTATGTTCATAAAGAATAAAATTTCAGCTAGTATAAGGGGCTAGGTAGAAAAGCATGAAAACGTCCGATCACTATTAAAGGCCATTGACGAGTAGTTCTAGAGCTCTGATAAGGCACTTGCGAGTACTCTCATTGGAAATTTTTCGTCGATAAAGCTT
This sequence comes from Scilla litardierei, assembly GCA_030789695.1. Lineage (NCBI taxonomy): Eukaryota > Viridiplantae > Streptophyta > Magnoliopsida > Asparagales > Asparagaceae > Scilla > Scilla litardierei. The sequence goes on from JAULAV010002341.1 coordinate 77,056, forward strand.
ACTGGTCTTGGAGGTGTGCGTGAGCACATCATGCATATGAGGGATATTGCGGCTCAACTTAAGAAGTTGGAGGTTGAGATCTGACAGCTTCTTGGTCCATTACATTTTTAACACTCTCCTGCATCAATACGGACCTTTCAAAATATCCTATAACACACATAAGGATAAGTGGTCAATGAACGAACTTTTGACCATGTGTGTTCAGGAGGAAGGTCGGTTGATCATAGAGCATGGAGAGAGTGCGTTAATGACCACCAACAAGAAAGATGACAGACGCCCCAAATTTAAGAGGAATGGGAAAGCACCTGTTAAGGGAGGAATTGCTCAGAAGTCTAAGTGCTTCTTCTGTAAAAAGAAGGAGCACAAGAAGAAGGATTGTCTAAAGTTCCTTCGGTGGCGTAAGAAGAAAGGTAACTCAATCTCCCTTGTCTGTTTTGAATCCAATATGAATGATGTTCACTGTGACACGTGGTGGATTGACTCTGGTGCTTCAATCTATGTTTCAACAACCCTGCAGGGTATGACAACCCTGCGAAAACCAGCAGGAAATGAACGAGGCATTTTCTCAGGAAACAAAATGCGCTCAGCTGTCGAATTTGTTGGAACATGCCGGTTTATTTTATCTAGAGGCTTTGTTTTGCTTTTGCAGAATGTTTTTTATGTACCTGGGTTTTACAGGAATTTGATTTCAGTTTCAAGACTATTGCCTTTGGGTTATGCTTTAAATTTCCATGGAACATCATTCAGTTTATGTTATAATTCAGATGTTGTTAGAAATGGCATTTTGTGTAATGGTCTATTTATGTTTAATTTGCAAAACAATGCTGTTATGCATGTTAATGCTGGCAAAAAAAGATGTGTTATAAATGAGGAATCTTCTATGTTATGGCACCGGAGATTGGGACATATCTCCAATGATAGAATCAAAGAGTTATTAAATTATGGAGTAATTAGTACTTTAGATTTTGCTGACTTCGAGATTTGTGTTGACTGCATAAAAGGAAAGCAGATCAAGATATCAAAAAAGGGTGCGCATAGAAGTTCTGAATTGCTTGAAATCATTCATTCAGATATTTGTTGTCCTAACATGGACATACGTGGTCCGAAATACTTTATCTCCTTTATTGACGATTTTTCACGTTTCATGTTTATCTACTTGCTTTATAAAAAAAGTGAATCGTTAAATGCCTTTAAGGTTTTTAAGGCAGAAGTAGAGAAACAATGTGGAAAACAAATTTAAATCATAAGAACTGATAAAGGAGGAGAGTATTATGGTGGATACACTGAAGGTGGTCAAGCACCTGGTCCATTTGCTAGGTTTCTCAAGAGCATGGAATAGTTGCTCAGTACACCAATCCAGGATCTCCTAGTGAGAATGGTGTAGTTGAAAGAAGAAACATGACTTTAATGGAGATGGTTAGGAGTATGCTCAGTAATGCCAAACTTCATATATCCATATGGACTGAAGCTCTTAAAACGGCAGCGTACATATTAAACTGAGTGCCAACGAAGGCTGTCCCAAAGATGCCTTTGAGTTATGGAGAGGTTGGAAACCAAGTTTGCGCCATGTACGCGTTTGGGGATGCCCTTCTGAAGTAAGAGTGTATAATCCACAAGAGAAGAAACTGGATCCTAGGACTATTAGTGGGTATTTCTTTGGATATGCCGAACGGTCCAAAGGATACATGTTCTATTGTCCATCTCATAGCACTAGGATTATGGAATCAAGAAACACGAAATTTCTTGAGAATGACATGGCCAGTGTAAGCGATCATTTTCATGACACTATTCCCGAAAGAGGTCATGCTAGTAATCAGCCCTCCATATCAACTGATCGCATAATTGTCGTTAGTAGTGCCCCTCGACTTCAAACGTGTATTAATCGACAAATTGAAACAAAACATGCTGATATTGTTTCAGTAGATCAAGTTGTTCAAGAAACTCCGAAAGCGGAACCTGTTGTTCAAGAAGAACTGCTGATGGATGATCAACCAGTTGATCAACATGATCCTCAAGAGAATGTTGATGCAGCATTAAGAAGATCTACTAGGACAAGAAAATCGGCAATATCTAGTGACTAAGTTGTGTATCTACAGGAGTCAGACTTTAATGTCGGAGCCGAAAATGACCCTGAGATGCTTTCACAAGCCATGATGCGAAAGAATCAAACTTATGGCATGATGCTATGAAAGATGAGATGAATTCGATGGCATCAGATGGTGTATGGGACCTTTTTGAGTTACCTGAAGGGGCGAAAGCCATTGGATGTAAATGGGTCTTTAAAACAAAGAAAGACTCATTGGGTAACATTGAGAGATACAAAGCCAGGCTTGTTGCCAAAGAATTCACTCAGAAGGAAGGAATCGATTACAAGGAGACATTTTCTCATGTATCAAATAAAGATTCTCTTTGTATAATCATGGCATTAGTTGCACAGTTTGATATGGAATTGCAACAAATGGATGTGAAAACGGCTTTTCTTAATGGAGACCTAGAGGAAGAGGTATATTTGAAGCAACTGGAAGGATTTTCCTCTAGTAACGGTGAGCACTTAGTTTGCAAGCTCAAGAAATCCATTTATGGATTGAAACAAGCCTCACGTCAATGGTATTTGAAATTTCATGATGTTATATTTTCATTCGGATTTGAAGAAAACATTGTGGATCAATGTATATACCAGAAGGTCAGTGGGAGCAAGATTTGTTTCTTAATCCTATACGTGGATGACATTTTTCTTGCAAGCAATGATAAGGAAATGTTATATGAAGTGAAACATTTTCTCTCTAGAAACTTTGATATGAAAGATCTGGGCGATGCATCTTATGTTATTGGAATTAAAATACATCGTGACAGAATGCGTTGTACTCTGGGAATGTCCCAAGAGACGTATATTAACAAAGTTTTAGAGATGTTTCGAATGAAGGATTGTTCACCAAGTATAGCTCCCATTGTGAAAGGTGACAGGTTCAATTTGAACCAATGCCCGAAGAATGACTTTGAACGGGAACAGATGAAAACCATTCCTTGTGCTTTTGCTATTGGAAGCCTAATGTATGCTAAAGTTTGCACTATGCCTGACATTGCATTTGTTGTTGGGATGTTGGGACGATATCAGAGTAATTCAAGTGTTGTAAACATTAGAGAGCTGCAAAGAAGGTAAAGAGATACCTTAAGGGAACCAGAGATTACATGCTCATTACAGACGACGGACAACCTGGAAGTCATTGGCTACTCTGATTCAGATTTTGTTGGATGTGTTGATTCTCGAAAATCAACTTCTTGATACATATTTTTATTAGTTGTTGGGGTTATATCATGGAGAAGGGCAAAACAGACTTTGCTTGCTACTTTTACCATGGAAGCCGAGTTCGTATCTTGTTTTGAGGCTACTTCTCATGGTGTATGGATTAAGAATTTCATCACTAGACTTAGAATCATGGATTCTATTTCTAGACCGCTAAGATTGTATTGTGACAATATCGCTGATGTCTTCATGGCTAACAAAAACAAAATTGGTAGCCGAAGTAGGCACATCGACATCAAGTACTTAACCATAAAACAGAGGGTTAAGGATAAATCAGTCGTCATTGAGCATATTCGTACTGATTTAATGATTGCAGATCCTTTAACTAAAGGAATGCCACCACTGAAGTTTAAGGATCATGTGGATAGAATAGGACTCGGTTCCTTATTGTAGTAACGTTGTTATTTAATGAAATTCTTGTTGTGATGCTTTCTCATATATGGTTATGTGCACATTTAGATATATTATTGTGAGAAAGATCATTAAGTTTGGACCATGAATAAACATAGGGTTTATTCATTAAAATATACAGCCTATTGATGAGAAACATATGCATTGTAATACATGGAAGATAATACTTCTATGCGAGCCTTATGTCTTTCAATGGATCCATCTGCCTTTCTCTTTATGAGAATCCACTTATTCCCTATGGTTTTTCGATTAGGCGGTAAGTCAACCAGTTCCCAAACTTGGTTAACTTTCATGGAATCCATTTCTTCCTCCATAGCTTTCTTCCAATAATCTCGATCATGACGAGATAAAGCTTCTTCTAGAAGTCAGCAATAATCTCATCGGTCTCTTCATATAGCCTATTGTTGTCATGTTTCTTATGTCCATTGTCTGGACAACAAATATCTGAATGAATGATTTCAAGAAATTCAGAACTTTTATGCGACCCTTTTTTGATATCTTGGTCTGCTTTCCTTTTATGCGGTCAAAACAAATCTCGAAGTCAGCAAAATCCAAAGTACCAAGTACTCCATCATTTACCAACTTTTTGATTCTATCCTTGGTGATATGTCCCAATCTCCTGTGCCATAACATAGAAGATTCCTCATTCATAACACATCTTTTTATGCCAGTATTAATATGCAAAACAGCATTGTTTTGCAAATTAAACATAAATAGACCATTACACAAAATGCCATTTCCAACAACATCTGAATTATAACATAAACCGAATGATGTTCCATGGAAATTAAAAGCATAACCTAAAGACAATAGTCTTGAAACTGACATCAAATTCCTGGAAACCAAAGGTACAAAAAAAACATTCTGCAAAAGCAAAACAAAGCCACTAGATAAAATAAGCCAGCATGTTCCTACAAATTCGATAGCTGAGCGCATTTTGTTTCCTGAGAAAATGCCTCGTTTATTTCCCGCTGGTTTTCGCAGGGTTGCCATACCCTGCGAAGTTGTTGAAACACGGATTGAAGAACCAGAGTCAATCCACCATGTGTCACAATGAACATCATTCATATTGGATTCAAAACAGACAAGGGAGATTGAGTTACCTTTCTTCTTACGCCACTGAAGGAACTTTAGACAATCCTTCTTCATGTGCCCCTTCTTTTTACAAAAGAAGCACTTAGACTTCATAACAATTCCTTCCTTAACAGGCGCTTTCCCCTTCCCCTTAAATTTGGGGCGTCTGTCATCTTTCTTGTTGGTTGTCATTAACACTCTCTCTCTTTGCTCCATAATCAACTGACCTTCCTCCTGAACACACATGGTCAAAAATTCGTTCATTGACCACTTATACTTATGTGTGTTATAGGATATTTTGAAAGGTCCGTATTGATGCTGGAGAGTGTTCAAAATGTGATGTACCAAGAAGCTGTCAGACATCTCAACCTCCCACTTCTTGAGTTGAGCCGCAATATCCCTCATATGCATGATGTGCTCACGCACACCTCCAAGACCAGTAAACTTTATCGACGAAAACTTTCCAATGAGAGTACTCGCAAGTGCCTTATCAGAGCTCTGAAACTGCTCATCAATGGCCTTTAATAGTGATCGGACTTTGTCATGCTTTTCTACCGAGCCCCTTATACTAGCCGATATTTTAGTCTTTATGAACATAACGCAGAGACGGTTATATCTCTCCCACTTTTCATAAAGATCTAAAGCTTCTAGAAGGCTAGTATCTGTAATGGCTGGTGGCTCATCCTTGCGGATGGCATAATTAATGTCCGCCACACCCAAATGAAGGAGTATCCTCTCCCTCCAAATCCTATAGTTTTTGTCATTCAGTTTGGGAATGTCACACTTGATATCAGTAATGGTAACAGTCTGTAATGCTGAAAAATTAAACATACATACTTAATTCATTAGTTTTGAGATTTAACAAACCAAAATATGCGTTACCAATGTAAAACATACAAAATATGAATCTGGTGACATAAAACTTGCATGTGGGCCAAAGTTCTAACTTAATTAGATTCATAAATTCAAGATAAAACTATCAAATCATTTTTCTTTTTCTAATCCATGTGATTAAATTAGAAAATATAATTTGATATCTTACCCTAATTAACATATATAATATAATAAAAATTCTGTGGGAAAAGATCTATTATATCAGATATGATTAATCACAACCAATGTTTATTCTCCAAATGTGATCTTAAATGAAACTTAACATATAATTTTAATTAATTAAAGATGATGTGGCTATTCCATAATTAATTAAAAATATATATAGATCATTAAACATTAAATTATTGGGCTGCAAGCTTGTCTTACATAGGACTAAACATAATTTTCCTCTTGCTGTTTGTACATGGCACAAGATTAATAAATAAAATGGTAATAAAACTCACAACAGTAGTGTGTGCATGCGCAATGTGCATTACACTTAATTAAATAGGGACAACATCACATAGCCCCTTGCAGTAAGAGTACCATTTGCAGCACTAAATTTGATTAAACATTATCACTGTTTAATTAAAATTGAACTTGCAGCACAATAGCACATTAAAATATTAAATATTAGCACTAAATAATAACAGTGCTTAATGTGCCTTCACTATTCAACATTAATTATTGAATGTCAGCCTTACTGTACATAGAACCCGACAGTATAGTTATTAATTAAAGAAACAGATATGCTGAGTAGGCCATAGTTTCTGACTGCCAGGCGTGTTTAAATATACTGTAAAACAAAAGCATCTTATATAGGCATCTTATGCAGCACATCTCGAAGTGAATGGGGCCAAAATGTTGAAACGTTTTTATTCAAAATGGGCCAATGTTCGATCAGTATATATTAACCTTGTTAATAATTAAACTATGGGCACTATGACCTTGTTTCTTGATATGGCATGATAAAAAGTGCAACAAATTGAATAAAATTGATTCTAATCCGAACAGATAGGCTGAAGTTTGTCTTCTTATATAAATTTAGGGGCCTAGGGCCAATGTAGGCCTCAAATGAACAGTATGACACATTATATAAATAAATTCATAAGTGTTGTCAATGCATATCACATTTTTCTTATTGTTGCAGTGTACTTAAAATAGAGGGGAAAAATGAACGGTAACTTTTAAGAAGTTAAATGTATCGTACGAAGTCAAAAAAAAGCCTGAACAAGTGTGAACTGATGTCAGTTTAAACGACAAATTGGCTTTAGGAAAAGACCGCATTACCCTTATGGTCATCATCTGCCTTCAGCCTTCAAACTGGCTTCAGCCCATAAACATCCATTTCAACCCAAAAAAAATTCGGTTGAATCGAATAACCAAATCGAAGAAATTTACAGTAACCAAAGCAAGGCAGAGGAAAACGAAGGCTCTGATACCAAAATATTAGATCTTATGTGATGATTTCATCACGAAATGCGGAAGAAATTCGTGGGTTCTTACCTCCAGCCATTGCTTTCGATGAAAAGGTGAAATTTTTAACTGATCTTGCCCTTCTCGGTCTCAAAACACTCCTTTATGATGGTGTATGATCTGAAAATTCGAGTGAGTAGACTGAGGGACCAAAACCAATTTATATAGGCGAGAATCTTTCCATCAACGGTTCTGAAATTCAAAAAATTCAGTTTTTAAGAGGGATTAAGTTTTAAAACTGTGGATCACCAATGGGAAGAAGAAAACCAACAGTATTAAATCAAAATATTAAAACCAAATTCTCGCCTTATGAACTCCATATATGGTTGGCAGAGGGTAAGTACTTGATGTTTCGTTAAAACAACAAATTATGCAAGTTTGAAATCATCACATTAGCGGGCTTGTTCTTTTATGTTGAAGTGGTTGGTTTGTTGAAGTGGTGAATAGTGTTGGGTAAAGTAGAGTATTGTGTTTTTTTGGGTGAAAGTGGGTTGTAAATGTGGATGTTGGAATTTTTTGTCGGGCCTACAAAACTTTATTGTGTTTTTTTGTGTTGAAGTGGGTTGTGAATGTTGTTGTGAAAGTTGGAGGGTAAAAGTGGTGAGTGGGATGTGGTAAGAATAGGGGAAAAATGGCCCCCTTGCATTTCTTGTGGAATTGATATAAAAACAAAAAAACAATCACAAAATAAAATAACAATGACCCCCCTTGCATTTTGACGAACTAATTAAAATATCCCAAAAAATACATACAGTTTATTATGACATTGATGTGTTCCCTCAAATAACCATCAATAAATAAATAAGAAAAAATTCAAACAATGGTGATATTGTGATACATCAACCCAAAATATATCAACCATAGATATACCGTAAATTACAACAAAAAGTCGTCCAAATACCAACCACCTCAAAATACATCAACCCTCCAAAACGACATCAAAGTCACAAATGTACATCTTCATATCAACTGATATTGTATAGCAGCAACAGTGTTAAACATCAATATCACGCCCCGCTTCCCAATTACAGAAGGCGAGACGCGAGAAGGTCCGCTCGGACCTGGAGCTGTGAAGCTGCAGTCTGATAAGCATCTGTGAATGATACCAATGGCAGATTCTTGCAATGTGACGAAACAACAACATAAATAGAAAGCAGACATAGAAATATCCACCAACAATATCCAACAAATATTTTAACATCACAGAGAATAGTCACAAAAGAAGTACATAGTCTAAACAAAGGCCCAAAGCATGGCCGAAACATAAAGCAGAGAGATATAGGTGCTACGCACTGAAATCTAATAGCAACTACTAAAACAGCAACAACTAAAAGAAGTCTCCAAGTGAGTCTAGAACTGGTCACCAGTGTCCTCAAACTCAACCTCTGTAGGAACCTCGAACTCTACGTCCGCGAACTGCTCGTCCTCTGCGACTAACTCTGACTCAGAACCTGACATGTGACACCCAAAGAGGAGAGGGCACATGTCAGCAAAAGTCTCCCAAAGGAAAACGGAGGACTTTTGTGCAAGGTACAAACAAAAGTAAAGCGACTAGCAGTTCTAATATGATGAAATAGCATGACATTAAAAGTATGCAATAATTAAAATGACATTATGAAACAAGCATGCACATCGTAGCAGAAACTACAAACACACTATTTCACGATTCATGAATCACTAAATTTTCACATTGTGCACATAATTTATGCCTTACAGCTGAAGTGGCTGTACGAGCACACTTCTACGTTGAGTGGTCGCTTAACCCTACCCCTCCACGTGTATCGAGCGTTGGTTTACCAACTACATTGTGCTCGCTTCTGGATCACGAGCCAGGAAGTGTTTTTGGCATAGGGTTGTGCCCGTAATGCAGGTGCCTAGCCTCAATAGTTATAATTATTGTAGCGTATGCTACGCAATCACGATGGAACAATTTGATGCATGACATGACATGGCAATGAGCAGTTAAAAGTGCGTACAGTTAATTGAAAGTAAACGTGACAGGCAGCATGAAATGATAGCATGGTAAAGGTGTCGGATCTAGCTTCGTTGTCAAGCTAGATCTAGTAGGGTGTCTAGGCAACTATCATTTCATCGCAAAGTCTCTTTTACGCTAGTACACAAATTGGCCTAAACGTGGCCTAAACAAACTCTGGCAAGTATCACTTGCCTGTTTTTCACTTTCTTGGTGTCGTCGGATTCGTCTCGACAGGTACTACGCTACAGTGATAACGGTTCGCTGGTTTGATAAAACATATAATCAGATTAGACTGTTTTTGATCATAACAGCGTTACAAAAACTTCCTATGACGTCTAATCGATCCGTTTTATTATGTCTTCTAAATTACGGTGTGGGTTATAGGTTATAGGTAGGGGTACTAACTATTACGCAGCGAATGGAGCAGCGATAGCGATACACACGACGTCTACGGTCTGAAACTCGTCGCGGCAGCGAGGGAAACGACGGACAGCGGCGTCTGGAAGCTCTGCAGGTGGTTGTCGATGCTAGGATGAGTGCTATCAGCAGTTCGTGCGTGGGTAGAGGCTGACTGCAAGTTGCACGCGGCTGCCCTTGGGTTCTGTCGAATAGAAGAGGGCAGGCGGGTCGGAACTGGGCACGGGGATGATGGCAGGTCGAAGGGGAGGCCATCGGGGTGGTTTTCGACGGTCTACAGGCGGTTGGGGGGGCCGGTGGTGGAGAAAGGAGGGAGGATAGAGGTCCTCCGGCGGTTTGTGCGTGGATGAAGGGAGGTCGATGGCGTTTGTGTGAGCTTGAGGGTTGTGGCGTGGAGAAGATGGAGGGGCACCGTGAGTGCTTGCGAGGCTGGGGTTGTGCGAGAGGGGTTCAGCTCGTGTGCGTGGGGAAGAAGGAGGAAAGAAACGTAGGGAAGGCGGCTGCATTAGGTCTAGGGTGCTGTAGGTTAGCTGTAGGAAAACAATTGCCTAGGGATCTTATAATAACAATAGGGTGAGGGTTATCATGTGGGTGGAGAGAGATGGGAAAGTGGGGAGACAGGGTACGGGTTGTTGGGATATAGGGGGTTATAATCCTAATTGGTTAGGAAAGATAATTAACAGAACTAAGTGTAAGATAATAAAGAGTTTTGTTTTTAAAACTCAGATCCTGAAAAGATTCTGAAATAAACTAAACGTTTTGAAAATGAAAATGTGTTTTGTTAAGATACAGATTAGTTACAAAAATATAATAATATTAATAATAGTTAGGTTAGTTTTTAAACTTTAATTCTTGAAAGGATTTTAACCGTAAGAGTTTGAAAAGGAGAAAAGTAAAAAGAAAACATTAATGAATAACGATAATCAGATTTTATAGTTTCGCCCTTAGGCATCCAAAAATTACAAACAAGATATCGGGGTGGTTGCACCTCCGAGAGGATCGTGAATGCGAGGTCTGGTCACGCGTCCGAGCTACGGAAAAGTAATAATAATACCAAATACGAATATACACACCACAAACAATGTACGCGCTAAAATACGTACAACCGGACCGTGGTCGTTACATCCTACCCACCTTATGAATGATTCCGCCCTCGGAATCAACATCAACCACTGCCTTGAAATAAGTGCGGGAAGCGCTCTCTCATTATCATCCTCGCACTACCTGGTGGACTCCCCAGGTGAACCATGACGCCACTGCACTCTAACTAGGTCGATGGTCTTATTCCTCAACTGCTTCTGCCGTCGATCCAGAATCTCAACTGGTTGCTGATCATAGGTCAGGTTCGGTCGGACCATGATCTCTGAGAAATCCACGGTATGAGATGGATCACTGACGTATCGACGTAACTGAGATACGTGAAACACGTCGTGAACTCCCTCCAGTGACGACAGCAATGCCAAGCGGTAAGCCACAGCTCCAACACGCTCCAGGACATTAAAAGTTCCAATATACCTCGGACTTAGCTTGCCTCTCTTTCCAAATTAAATAACACCTTGATTCAGAGAGATCTTGAGAAAAATATGGTCTCCAGGCTGAAACTCTAACGGTCGCTGTTTAGCATCTGCCCCATGCTTGAAACGGTCCTGAGCGATCCTCAGCTTCTCCCTGATGTTCCTCACAACATCCATAGCCTCAATAATCATCTCTGGCCCTAACAGCTCCCTGTCTCTAATGTCATCCCAGCTCAGTGGCGATCGACATTTCTTCCCATATAGCGCGGAAAATGGCGCCATGCCAATGCTCGCCTGGTAGCTGTTATTATAGGCAAACTCCACATGATGATGATGATCCTTCCAAAATCCCTTGAAGTCCAATATGCACGCTCTCAGCATGTCCTCCAAAATCTGAATCATCCTCTCAGATTGCCATCCGTCTGCGGGTGGTACACGGTACTGAAACTCAGACTCGTACCCAGACTCTTCTGCAGACTCTGCCAAAACTGAGATGTGAATCTCGTGTCTCTGTCTGACAGGATACTCATGGGGACTCCGTGAAGTCGCACGATCTCCTACACGATTCGCGTTACATCACTATCTAAACTAGAGAAAAGAAATAAAAACGGAGAGTAAAAGAATTTACCTCCATGTATCTCCTCGCTAGTATCTCAGTGGAATGTCCCACTCGGAAAGGGATAAAGTGCGTAGATTTGGTCAGTCGATCTACGACTACCCAAATCGCGTCGTTCTGTTTCGGACTCCGAGGTAGTCCAGTCACGAAATCCATAGTGATGTGTTGCCAGTTCCACTCCGGAATTGGAAGCGGTTGTAGCAACCCTGTTGTACGCCGATGCTCTGCCTTAACTTGCTGGCACACTGGTTGACCCGAAAAGGTGCTCTCTCTCAAGCGCAAGAGTCCGTACAAGTAATATAATCTGGGAGTCCAGATGTCGAATCCTCAGGAGGAAATCTGTTGCAACCACAATTCAAATCAAATAGAAATCCAACAAAGAGAAACTAACCACTTCACTAATTGTGGTGATGATGGTGTGAAAGTACGTGATGGTGATGTGCGAACAATACGAACAACGAAAAGTCGTATAAGAAAGTATCGACAAAAATTATGCACATGGTATGGCTTCGTTAGGATCAATGATTCGTATTAATTTGGTTGACAAGTATAACGCAATGAATTCTCCTTTTGGGAGCAATTCACCGGAAAATACCCAATATAACTCAATGAATTCTCCTTTTGGGAGCAATTCATCGGAAGATACCCTTTTGGGGGTTAAAGCACAATATTCAATAAGATCGTCGCTAAAGTTATAATACGATATGAAACTCTCTTTTGGAGAGATCAAAACTACGGTATGAAACTCCCTTTTGGGGAGATCAAAACTCACCCTTTTGGGGCGATCATCAACTCAATCACTTCTTTTGGAAGATGAAAAAGACGATTTAATAACAAAGATTACAACTTTAGCGACGTTTAACGATTTAGCACAAGGAATACAACCAAATAAACACAAATAATATCCCCTAACTACGCCATACCATGCACAATAACAATTTAGCTACTCATGGTGCAAGAATAAACAAGTTTCATAGAAGAATACATCAATCTAATAGCAAAATACAATAGAAAAGCACCAAATACGAGGTTTAAGTTAAGAAATTTATCACCAAATATCCTTAAAAAGACACAAAAACTCTCTGGAAATAAGAAAATAGCCTTTGGAATTTTCAAGAATTTTTTGGTGGCGAAATACGGCTCCTAGAGCCTCCAATACGCTCAAAATATGCCAAAATCTGCTTGTATACGCCCAAAACCCCTAGAATACGCTTAAATATTAGCATTGCGGGTTTACTGTGCGTTAACGGGTTCAAACCCGCACCATTTACGCCTAAACCCGCTTCAAACAGCCGGCACAAATGAGAGCCGCACGATCCATGCGGGATCGCACAGCAACTTGACACGTGCCCTTTCTAATCGGGTCTGAGTCTCGACCTCACCCGCATCCGCTTCAATTCACAAGTCTGAATGCGGGTTTTTTTCTCGACCGTGGGATTACGATCGCACGGCCAGCGCTTGGCTTCGTTCGCTCCGCATCCGACTACGCTTCGGATTCCCCTGGGCCGTTGGATCAAGCGGGAGGCGGCGGATGATAGACACGTGGCAGCGTCTGATTGGTCGGCGGCGGTATAATCATATTTCTTTGCGTATTTCTCCAATTAATTAGTATTCTGCATTCAAAAATACACAGTAATTAGCACAGATCTCAGAAAAATACAAATAAATAGTCGTTGGAATTGTGAGATCGAGACTAAGCTATGAAAAATATAAAAAGTGCAGAAATACTTCATTAATTACTATTTTGTGCTCAAATAAGGTGTTTTCTCTAATAAATGATGGTGTAGAAAATACATACGTATTAGAGAACAATATAGCATCATACGAGCACAAAATAGGGCTAAATGGGGGGTTAAATATGTAATATTGAACCCGAATCACACCCCCCAACTAGCGATTTGCTAGTCTCTAGCAGAAAGAGCGATTAATACGGATGAGTAATAAAACAATAAGTTCTTTCAAATTGCTCATGGCATGGCTCAATAATACGCATTCCAACATGATCTTGACCATCAATATACACATCCATGAACAAAATCAATCACATGATATTTTCTCTAATTTAGTATGAATAAATAACATGCAAGCGTCGTTTTACGCAAGCGAAAGTATAACACGTCGTTTTTCTCTAGTTTTCTTGTTTCCAAGGAATTGGCCTATCAAAATAATCATTCAAGATATGGGTATTGAAGTTGCTTAGTATATTAACCATTTCTTTTCTTTTATTAGTTCTGCGTAATGCGCATCAAGCAACATTCGCAGAAAAATGTATAACTCCATCAAATGAGTGAGTTTCCGGTCAATGGCTCCCAAATCAGACTATAATAGGGCATTAGGCCAAAAAGGACCCCTCGGACTGTACTACTCGAGCCAACCAAGTTATTTATTAGTGACATACTTATTCATTTCATTTTTCATTCATTTCTTTTCTTTTCCTTTTTTTCTTTGTAAGCAACTCAACACCCATATTTTCGAACATAAACATTAATAACCATGGCCACATTCCTCTTCAACTTGAAGACTATTCCAATAAATCGTGTATACTTAAGCTTTTTCATCACATTAGCATGCATGAAATAAATTCAAACTATTTCGAGATATTAATCATGGAAATTGAAAGTTTTTATGAATAGCATATTAACGGTAATTCCATGAAGGGAAAATAATTTAATCAAGCCATTAACAATTTTTAGAACTCAATTAATGCGTAATCATCCGTATTTGAGGCATATGAAGGAGTTTTAAAATGATGAGATTTGGTGATTTATTCTTCTCAAAAAAAATCCTAAGGTCTCATACACACCCCCCAACTAAAGATGGACATTGTCCTCAATGTCGAAAGGGGTACGAGTTTATTCAAGCTAGCAACCTAGAAAGCATATAAAAACTACACTACTGGAAAGAACACACCGTGATCAAATGGCGGATCCCGAATCTTTAATTGTGGATGAAGTTGTTCAATTTGCTCCTTGCGCTCCTCGGCGAGTATTCTTCCTCCAACGACTAAACTGGATCCCAGCAATGAGCTCCCAGCATCTCTATAAGATGTCCACCTGTTTCCTGCAAGAGATGAGTTACGTCAATCCATTTCAGTCTAAGATTATTATTGATAAAAATAGGGTTATTTAGTACCGACCCCCTGTGTTTTCTCCGAAATTAGCAACACCCCCCTATGGTTTCAATAATTAGTAAGACCCCCTTATTGTATCCAATTTGGACTCCCCCGCCTATAGGAAGACCCCCCTAAACAGGGGGAGGGGGTCCAAAATTGGGTGCCATAGGGGGGGCTTACTAATTATTGAAACCATAGGGGGGTGTTGCTAATTTCGGAGAAAACACAGGGGGTCGGTACTAAATAACCCATAAAAATATTCCAAATGTAGTCATCAAAATAGTTGAAATAAATTAGAGCAAGTTGACGACTACTCCCTGAAAGATATGCACTACTCTCGGTATGATGCTCGATCGTTGGGGAGAGGGGTAAATGATTTTGGGACAAAACTGGAGGAGGGCATGGTTCTGACTCCATGGCGATAATCTCAAAACCCTTGTCCCTAGCTGTCTCCTCCTCTCGTTCATCCAAAATTGCTAGCTCGTCCTCTCTTTTGCACACACTTTCTGCCATGTGGATATTATTTTTGCCCTCAACGTGACATGGCTCGCTCGATGTACCTGCAATAGAAGATAAATTCGTATTAGATTCTTGAAGTTGAATTTTAAAATAATTATTTTCTTCTAAGCAAGCGGCAATCAAATTAAGATTTTCAATGGAATTTTGAATCTGCCGACTCCGAGCAAGGAAATTCTCTTGGAATTGATGGGATGTAGCCTCCTGTGTCTGAATAATCGAGTGAACTTCCTCTTTCAAGGATTGCAAAGGTACGTCTACGCTTTGCTCTTCTTGATTAAGGCACGAAGGCTCCGTTGAATCGCACTCTGAAGTCTCTTCCATGGTTTCTTCATTTTCTTGCAGAGACTCCATGTATTCCCACGCCTCTGTCGGCGTCGTGCCTCCCAATAATTCCTGCAGCTGTGGTCGTAGTCCATCTAGGAAGGACGCCATAAGCTCTTCATTTGTGTACCCATGCTGCGGATAGCTCGATACTATATTTGTGAACCTCCTCCAGGCCTGAAAGAAAGTTTCACAGTCAGTTTTATTAAAATTAATGATCTTGAGCTTCTCCATCCTATGTTTGTGTGCATTAGCATACTTTGCATCATACAGATTGTTTGTGCAATAGAAATTCATATACTCCATTTTGAAATAAAATAAAATAAAATAAAAGGTTTATGTACAGTAAAGTGGAAAGATCTCACCGAAGGTCCTCTAAATGAAATAAACCGTAGTCACAAACCATTCCTCCCCGGTAACGGCGCCAAAAACTTGGTGGGACCGAAAAGGTGCTCTCTCTCAAGCGCAAGAGTCCGTACAAGTAATATAATCTGGGAGTCCAGATGTCGAATCCTCAGGAGGAAATCTGTTGCAACCACAATTCAAATCAAATAGAAATCCAACAAAGAGAAACTGACCACTTCACTAATGGTGGTGATGATGGTGTGAAAGTACGTGATGGTGATGTGCGAACAATACGAACAACGAAAAGTCGTATAAGAAAGTATCGACAAAAAGTATGCACATGGTATGGCTTCGTTAGGATCAATGATTCGTATTAATTTGGTTGACAAGTATAACGCAATGAATTCTCCTTTTGGGAGCAATTCACCGGAAAATACCCAATATAACTCAATGAATTCTCCTTTTGGGAGCAATTCATCGGAAGATACCCTTTTGGGGGTTAAAGCACAATATTCAATAAGATCGTCGCTAAAGTTATAATACGATATGAAACTCTCTTTTGGAGAGATCAAAACTACGGTATGAAACTCCCTTTTGGGGAGATCAAAACTCACCCTTTTGGGGCGATCATCAACTCAATCACTTCTTTTGGAAGATGAAAAAGACGATTTAATAATAAAGATTACAACTTTAGCAACGTTTAACGATTTAGCACAAGGAATACAACCAAATAAACACAAATAATATCCCCTAACTACGCCATACCATGCACAATAACAATTTAGCTACTCATGGTGCAAGAATAAACAAGTTTCATAGAAGAATACATCAATCTAATAGCAAAATACAATAGAAAAGCACCAAATACGAGGTTTAAGTTAAGAAATTTATCACCAAATATCCTTGAAAAGACACAAAAACTCTTTGGAAATAAGAAAATAGCCTCTGGAATTTTACAGAATTTTGTGGTGGCGAAATACGGCTCCTAGAGCCTCCAATACGCTCAAAATACGCCAAAATCTGCTTGTATACGCCCAAAAACCCTAGAATACGCTTAAATATTAGCATTGCGGGTTTACTGTGCGTTAACGGGTTCAAACCCGCACCATTTACGCCTAAACCCGCTTCAAAACAGCAGGCACAAATGAGAGCCGCACGATCCATGCGGGATCGCACAGCAGCTTGACACGTGCCCTTTCTAATCGGGTCTGAGTCTCGACCTCACCCGCATCCGCTTCAATTCACAAGTCTGAATGCGGGTTTTTTTCTCGACCGTGGGATTACGATCGCACGGCCAGCGCTTGGCTTCGTTCGCTCCGCATCCGACTACGCTTCGGATTCCCCTGGGCCGTTGGATCAAGCGGGAGGCGGCGGATGATCGACACGTGGCAGCGTCTGATTGGTCGGCGGCGGTATAATCGTATTTCTTTGCGTATTTCTCCAATTAATTGGTATTCTGCATTCAAAAATACACAGTAATTAGCACAGATCTCAGAAAAATACAAATAAATAGTCGTTGGAATCGTGAGATCGAGACCAAGCTATGAAAAATATAAAAAGTGCAGAAATACTTCATTAATTACTGTTTTGTGCTCAAATAAGGTGTTTTCTCTAATAAATGATGGTCAGAAAATACATACGTATTAGAGAACAATATAGCATCATACGAGCACAAAATAGGGCTAAATGTGGGGTTAAATATGTAATATTGAACCCGAATCACACACCAAACACTTGGCAATGCTCCGTGCCACACTCCGCTTCATACCATGCCACCGGTAGTTCAGGCGAAGATACTTGTACATCTTGTGCCTCCAGGATGCACAGAATACGACGAGCTATGTGCCTCAACAAGCAACTCCTCTCTAACATCTCTAGCTGGCACACAAACTCTGGCTCCATACCTCAGCGAGCCATCCTCATTAATCAGAAAGTCAGTTCGCAGACTGGCTTCTACCTGCTCATGTATCGTCTTCAGCTTCGGATCTCCAGCCTGACCTACCTTGATCCGATCCACGATCATCGACTGTATCTGCATACACATCAACGACAAAACCTCTCCAGGAAGCACAATCTCAATACCTGACTCACAGAAATCTTGCTGCAATCTCCACTGTAAAGTCAACATCATAACCGCTGGAAGTCTGCTCAGCGCATCAGGAACCACATTCACCTTTCCAGGATGGTACTACAAATCGATCTTGTAATCTGCCATGAGCTCCAACCATCGACGTTGTCGCATGTTGAGCTCCTTCTGCGTAAAGATATATTTCAAGCTTTTGTGATCAGTGAAAATATTCACCTTCTCACTCAGCAAGAAATGCCTCCAAATCTTGAGCGCAAATACGACTGCAGCCAACTCAAAATCGTGAGTCGGGTAGTTCTTCTCATGAGCCTTAAGCTGTCGAGAAGCGTATGCGACCACATGCCCATGCTGATGCAAAACACATCCGTGCCCTTTGCCAGAAGCATCGGAAAAGATCTCGAAACCTCCACTCCGATCAGGCACAGCTGGAACAGGTACTGACGTCAACCTCTCCTTCAGAATAGAAAAGGCCTCCTCACAAGCATCGGACCAAACGAATGGTATATCCTTCCTCGTCAGTCTAGTCATCGGCTCTGCAATCCGAGAGAAATCCTTGATGAAGCACCGATAATATCCTGTTAGCCCAAGAAAACTCCTGATCTCAGACACTGTCTGCAGATTCGGCCACTCTCTGATAGCCATGATCTTCTCTGGATCCACGGCTATGCCATCTCCTGACACCACATGTCCAAGAAAGGCAACTCTATCCAGCCAGAACTCGCACTTGGAATACTTCGCATACAAACGATGCTTCCTCAAAATCTCCAAAACTGTCCTCAAGTGCTCAGCATGCTCCTCTTCCGACTTCGAATAGATCAAGATGTCGTCAATAAAGATAACGACGAACTTATCTAAGAAGTCGTAGAATATCAGGTTCATTAGGTTCATGAAAACTGCGGGTGCGTTGGTCACACCGAAAGGCATAACCATGAACTCGTAGTGTCCATACTTCGTTCTGAACGCTGTCTTCTGCACATCTTCCTTCTTAACCCTCAGCTGGTGATATCCGCTCCTGAGATCCAGTTTAGAGAATACCTTCAATCCTCCAAGCTGATTGAAAATGTCGTCTATACGCGGTAACTGATACTTGTTCTTGATGGTGACAGCATTCAACTCTCTGTAGTCCACGCACATACGACGCGAACCATCCTTCTTTTTCACCAGTAGAACAGGTGCTCCCTACGGAGACACACTCGGATGGATATATCCCTTCTGTAAAAGCTCGTCCAACTGCCTACGTAGCTCCTCCAACTCTGCCGGAGCCATACGATATGGTGCTTTCGAAATGGGCTGCGCTCCCAGAATAAGATCAATTGAGAATTCAAGGGCTCGATCGGGCGGCAGTCTGGACAACTCCTCGGGGAAGACATCATCGAAATCTCTCACCACAGCTGGTCTACTCATCTCCATCTGCATAGCCACAAGCTCCACCACAGGCTTGGCCCGAAACCTACCAGGCCCAAGCAAACTGCCACCGCTACTGAACTCGAAGGTCGGATAACCAAGAATCTCAAACACCACTTTCTTCCATCGACAGTCGATCGTAGCGAAGAAGCAATTAAGCTAATCCATCCCGAGAATGGCATCATAATTGGTAATGTCGTGGACGATAAAATCGGCATATAGCTCGAGTCTACAGACAACCAAGGGACAAGATCGACAACCAAGAGATACCGAGATCAAACCATTCCCTGTAGCGATAACCCAACTCTTGGAAAGAGGGGAAGTCGACAGAGAATGCTTGTCCACGAAACTCCGAGATAGAATGCACATGGATGCGCCGGAGTCGAAAAGAACCCGAGCGGGACAAGCACAAACAAGAACAACTCCTAACAGACAAACTAGAAATCAAAACTTATTCTAACAAACAAGATCTAATCTAACAAGCAAGATCAACTAATGAAAAGTAAAGACTAGTCTGAGGATACCTGCAATAACTCCATCCTCAGTCTCCGCCTCTACTGCAGTCATCATGAAAGCTTGCCTCCTAGGCTGAACGGCCTGCTGGAAAGCCTGCTTCTGGTGAATAAGAGGCACTCCACGTCCGACAGCTACTGGAGCTCTCTACTGCTGAACTCTGACTGGTGCCCTCCGCAGTTGATTGGCATGCCGACAATCCTTCACCGAATGTGTAGCGTCGCCACAAATCAAGCATTGGCCCAAGAACCTCCTGCACTGCTCCTTCACATGACCAGCCTTGCCACAAAAATGGCACATCTTTGGACTAGGCCCACCTGGCCTCTTAAACTACACGGACTAATTAGACCTCATCTCAGGCCTAACCACAGCTCTGGCCTGATCCATAGGCCTCTTCCATGCACCTGAATACTGCCGTCTCTTCTGATTGGCAATCAGCTCCTGCCTCTTGGCAGCTATCAGCAACTTTCGGTAAGAGTCTAAGTCCGAAGAGGACATCAGACTCTGCAGCTCCAAGGATAAACCCTGCAAGAATCTCTGAGCTCGAACTTCAGCGGTCTGAACAAAATTTGGCGCAAATCGGCTCAGTCTGGTGAACTCTTGGTGGTACTGATCCACCGCCAGATTCCCCTGCTTCAAATTGATAAATTGCTGCATCAGCTCCCTCCTCGCAGCTCGAGGAAAATACTCCTCATCAAATCTCGCCTTGAAAGTGGCCCAAGGGATAGGCCTCACCAGCATTTTCTCTTCCGACTCCCACCAACTGCGAGCATTGTCCTTCAATTGCTTCTTCACCAAGTCAACCCATCCAGCCGGGTTAACTTTCGAGAGGAGCAAATTATCCTCTGTGTTCTTCATACATTCATCTGTAGCTAAGGGTCCTTCTGACCTAGTGAAATACGTCGGGCCCAGCTCCCGAAACTGCTTCGCTCCTGGCTCAAAGCGAGGGGCATTCTGAAGCATGCCCTGCTGCACGTGCATCATCTGATGCATCATCTTCATCATCTCAGCCGTGGTAGGTTCTCTATCAGCATCCTCACCGTTTCCTGCTCCACCACCAGCTCCAGCTCCACTACCAGCTCAGGCGATGTAAGACAAGGAAATGTTCAGATTAGATTAATTCATGACTTGAATGTTCCGAATATTTAAATGGATGTTGTTATCAGTATTTTTGTTCCGTTATTTCGCAGGTGCAAAGAGGACCTGCATGGGCCACCACTAAAACCTGTCACGTCCTGCTTCCCAAGTACGGAAGGCGAGACGCGAGAAGGTCCGCTTGGACTTCGAGCTGTGAAGCTGCAGTCTGATAAGCGTATGTGAATGATACCAATGGCAGTTTCTTGCAATGCGACAAAACAACAACAATAATAAATAGAAAGCAGACATAGAAATATCCACCAACAACATCCAACAAATATTCCAACATCACAGAGAAAAGTCACAAAAGAAGTACATAGTCTGACCAAAGGCCTAAAGCATGGCCGAAACATAAAGCAAAGAGATATAGGTGCTACGCATTGAAATCTAACAGCAACTACTAAAACAGCAACTACTAAAAGAAGTCTCCAAGTGAGTCTAGGACTGGTCACTAGTGTCCTCAAACTCAGCCTCTGCAGGAACCTCGAACTCTACGTCCGCGAACTGCTCGTCCTCTACGACTAACTCTGACTCAGAACCTGACATGTGACACCCAAAGAGAAGAGGGCACATGTCAGCAAAAGTCTCCCAAAGGAAAACGAAGGAATTTTGTGCAAGGTACAAATAAAAGTAAAGCGACTAGCAGTTCTAATATGATGAAATAGCATGACATTAAAAGTATGCAACAATTAAAATGACATGATGAAACAAGCATGCACATCGTAGCAGAAACTACGAAAACAATATTTCACGATTCATAAATCATTAACTTTTCACATTGTGCACAGAGTTTACGCCTTACAGCTGAAGTGGATGTACGGGCACACTTCTACCTGAGTGGTCGCTTAACCCTACCCCTCCACGTGTATCGAGCGTTGGTTTCCCAACTATGTTGTGCTCGCTTCTGGATCACGGGCCAAGAAGTGTTTTTGGCATAGGGTTGTGCCAACAATGCAGGTGCCTAGCCTCAATAGTTACAATTATTGTAGTGTGTGCTACGTAATCACGATGGAACAATTTGATGCATGACATGACATGGCAATGAGCAGTTAAAAGTGCGTACAGTTAATTGAAAGTAAACGTGACAGGCAGCATGAAATGATAGCATGGTAAAGGTGTCGGATCTAGCTTCGTTGTCAAGCTAGATCTAGCAGGGCGTCTTGGCGACTATCATTTCATCGCCTAGTCTCTTTTACGCTAGTACACAAATTGGCCTAAACGTGGCCTAAACAAACTCTGGCAAGTATCACTTGCCTGTTTTTCATGTTCTTGGTGTCATCGGATTCGTCTCGACAGGTACTACGCTACAGTGATAACGGTTCACTGGTTTGATAAAACATATAATCATATTAGACTGTTTTTGATCATAACAGCGTTACAAAAACTTCCTATGACGTCTAATCGATCCGTTTTATTAGGTCTTCTAAATTACGGTGTGGTTTATAGGTTATAGGTAGGGGTACTAACCCTTACGCATCGAATGGAGCAGTGACAACAATACACACGACGTCTACGGTCTGAAACTCGTCGCAGCAGCGAGGCAAACGGCGGACAATGGTGACTGGAAGCTCTGCAGGTGGTTGTCGACGCTAGGAGGAGTGTTGCCGACAGTTCGTGCACGGGTAGAGGCTGAATGCAGGTTGCGCATGGCTGCCCTTGGGTTCTGTCAGAGAGAAGAGAGCATGCGGGTCGAAACTGGGTGCCGGGATAATGGCAGGTCGAAGGGGAGGCCGTCGGGGTGGTTTTCGAAGGTCTGCATGCGGCTGGGGGGCCTGGTGGTGGAGAAAGGAGGGAGGAGAGAGGTCCTCTGGCGGTCTGTGCATGGATGAAGGGAGGTCGACGGCGTTTGTGTGAGCCTGAGGGTTGCGGCGTGGAGAAAATGGAGGGGCGCCGTGAGTGCTTGCGAGGATGGGGTTGTGCGAGAGGGGTTCAGCTCGTGTGCGTGGGGAAGGATGAGGAAAGAAACGTAGGGGAAGGCGGCTGCGTTAGGGCTAGGGTGCTGTAGGTTAGCTGTAGGAAAACAGTTGCCTAGGGTTCTTATAATAATAATAGGGTGAGGGTTATCACGTGGGTGGAGAGAGAGGGGAAAGTGGGTTATAATCCCAATTGGTTAGGAAAGATAATTAACAGAAGTAAGGGTAAGATAATAAAGAGTTTTGTTTTTAAAACTCAGATCCCGAAAAGATTTTAAAATAAACTAAACGTTTTGAAAATGAAAATGTGTTTTGTTAAGATACAGATTAGTTACAAAAATATAATAATATTAATAATAGTTAGGTTAGTTTTTAAACTTTAATTCTTGAATGGATTTTAACCGTAAGAGTTTGAAAAGGAGAAAAGTAAAAAAGAAAACATTAATGAATAACGATAATCAGATTTTATAGTTTCTCCCTTAGGCATCCAAAAATTACAAACAAGATATCAGGGCAGTCGCGCCTCCGAGAGGATCGTGAATGCAAGGTCTGGTCACGCGTCTGAGCTACGAAAAAGTAATAATAATACCAAATACGAATATACGCACCACAAACAACATACGCGCTAAAATACGTACAGCCGAACAGTGGTCGTTACAATCAATTAACAGATCCCAACGATAAACAAATAGAACTAAAAACCCCACCATCCACATGCTAATACAACAAATAATCCATAACAGTGTTTAACATCAACGAACATTATTATACATCAAAATTACATAAAAACCTATTACAACTAAGAGAGATAGCTGTCCGGCCTTAATGGAACGGTAATTCGATACGATGCTCTCCAACTGCACAGTGGACCTCTCAAGTAGACCGACAACAGTATCCAGCCGTCACTCCATCTCTAACATCCTACTCTCGGTCAAAGGCAGCATCGAGCTTACAATAGTGGGCCTTCGTTCAATCTCATCCATGTAATGCATGATCACCATTTTGGATAACTCAGTGTTGGGGGGATCCTTCCATAGGAAGAATGTGCATCGATGCTCTCGAGCTGTACAACTCCAAAATCCACGCCCAGGGTTTGCTCTTGTTCATGACGTCCTCCTCGGGACCTGAAGCCCACAATTGCATATCTTGTAGTCATCGAAATCGGCATCAAATTCGCTACATGTCGCATCTCTCTGTCGAGATCGACAAGTAGAGCTTGAATGTTGACTCATATGTACCTGGCAAGCAAAAAAATCCACATTAACATATAACATTTTACATATAAAAAGTGATAATTTTAAATGAAAGAGGGAACATCATACCTACAAAAACTATTGATCAAGCATGGTAGGGTGGCGGCAGCGTTCAGAACTCAGAACGAACAGTCAAACAAAAAGAGCATATAATAATAGAAGCAGATTGCCAATGGAGAAGTAAGCATAATGATAACCGTATTAATTGAATCCAACCAGATTGCCAATAGAAGAAGATTGCCAATGCAGGAAGCTTGTTGCGGACATTCATATAGTTTAACAATCAGTAGCCCTCAGATTATAATTTTCCATATCCCCATTAGGTTGCTTAGCAATGGCTCCTTCATTTTCTACCCACACATGCCCCGGCATGAATTGAATCCAACCAATAACACATCATATCAAGCAAATAATGCATAAGGAAAAAACTCCCAAGGATCACAATCTTTTCAACCCATTTCATAGTTAATTACCAACTCAGAAATTAATTAGCATTCAAATTCTGCTCCAACATGGGTACTGAAGGAACCTAATTGCCTGCCATCCATATTGACGGATAAACCTTGTTGCACATAATCATCATTGGGCTAGTTCAACCAAATCCACAAAAAATGATATATACTGCATGCATTTTATAAAAATCCAGTATCAGTCAAGATGATTGGGCTTTCATGCTCAGCATTCATGCTACAGCAGGCCAGATGATGATATAACAATCCAAGTGCTTTCATGCAAAATCAAATGATGCTACAGCAGGGAAGATGATACAGCAAGAGCAAATGATACAGCAGTCCAGATGATACAGCAGGCTAGATGCCACAGCAAATGATACAGCAGGAGCAAGAGCAAATGCCAGATGATAAAGCAGGCCAGATGATGCTACAGCAGGCCAGATGCTCAGCATTCATGCTACAGTCTGGCTACAGTAGGCCAAATTATTTCATGCAAAATCAAATGCCATACTTTCTTGCTCAGCATTCATGCTACATCAGGCCAGGTCACAAAAATACAGCAAGAGCATAGAGTAAAGAGCATTCATGATACATCAAGAGCAATGATCATCTGATATCATGCTACAGCAAGGCCAGATCATCACATAAATTTCAATGCTAATGCAACTCATTAAAATACAACATGTCAGAGCATCAGATATCATGCTACAGCAAGAGCAAAAGCCCAACTTCAACTAACTAAACAAGTGTCAAATGAAGAGAACTCAATGCAACAACAGGCCAAGAGGGAAGAAAAAAATTCCCAACTCCCAGTTATTCATCAAAGAGCAAGCTCAACTGATTTCAAGCTACAGCAAGAGCGAAATGGACTGTTGGAGCATAGATACAATGGCCCTTAGAATTTGATGTCATGCGACAGCAAGAGCAAAATGCCAAGAGCCATCATAAACGTAAAGCAAAATTAAAAAATGTGCAAATGATTTCATTCTCAGAATTGCCACAAGAAATCCCAAATTCAACTACCAAACCAAGTGTTAAATGAAGAGAACTCAATGCCAGCAAGACAAGTGGCAAGAAAAAATTCCCAACTCACAGTTAATCATCAAAGAGCAAGCTCAAATGATTTAAAGCTACATAAAGAGAAAATTGGACTGTAGCATAGATATAGCAGGCCTGAGAATCTGATGGCATGCTACAACAAGATCAAACTGCCAAGAGCCATCATAAACTTAGAGCAAAAAAATGTGCATTTGATTTCAAGCTCAGAACTGCCACAAGAAATCCCAAATTCAACTACCAAACCAAGTGTCAAATGAAGAGAACTCAATGCAACGACAGGCTAAGTGGCAAGAAAAAAATTCCCAACTCCCAGTTATTCATCAAAGAGCATGCTCAGCTGTTTTCAAGCTACAGCAAGAGCAAACTTCCAAGAGCCATCATAAACTTAAAGCAAAATAAAAAATGTGCATTTGATTTCATGCTCAGAATTGCCACAAGAAATCCCAAATAACAAACCAAGTGTAAAATGAAGAGAACTCAATGCAACATAAGGACAAGTGGCAAGAAAAAAATTCACAACTCCCAGTTACTCATCAAATTATAAGCTCAAATGATTTAAAGCTACAGCAAGAGCAAATTGGACTGTTGGGGCATAGATAAAGCAGGCCAGAGCATCTGATTTCATGATACAGCAAAAGCAAGAGAAAATGCAGATAGAAACAGCAGGCAAACTAACATTCCTACTGGGCTGCAGCTTGTTGCTACCTCACAGTTGTTTTTCAATAATTAGCCCTCAGATAAATTATTTGTACATGTCCACTTCTGGTTGCTTGCAACTGGTTCCTACATTATATCCCCATTATTTCCCAATGCATGAATTGAATCCAACCAAACCCACTTATGAGCATGCTTAAACCACATATGCTCTGGCCTGCTGTAGCATGAATAAAAATTATCATAAGCCATTTCTTTAATATCCTGAACTAAATAGGGGGAATTAAGGATCCTAATTGTAAGCCCTCCAGAAAGAATTTCAGTTCAATAAGCCACATTATCATCATTGGGCTATATGATCTAACTTCCCAAAATATCTGATATCCAACATGCATAGCACATATTTCCAATACACAGAGAAACAGAGACAGCTAATAAACCATTATCAAAGACAGATATAGAGAAACATCCAAGAAAATCCATGGTTTGAGCAAGAGAGACAGCAAATAAGCCAAGCAAATATGAAAGAGCAAATTGGACTGCTGAAGCATAGATACAGCAGGCCAGAGCATATGCTGTCATGCTACAGCAAGAGAAAAATGGCAAGAAAAAAATTCCCAGCTCCCAGTTATCCATCAAAGTGCAAGCTCCACTGACTTCAAGCTACAGCAAGAGCAAATTGGAATGATGGAGCATAGATAAAGCATGCCAGAGCATCTGATTTCATGCTATAGCAAGAGCAAGAGAAAATGCAGATAGAAACAGCAGGCAAGAGAAATAGTGAAGCATGCATACATATAGCATATATAGTAAATAAAAACCATGGATACAGTATACATACAGCATATATACCCCAACAACAAAAGTGACATCAAATAAGTAAAGAAACACCAGCAAAGATACATCAATAAAAACCATAGATAGAATACATAGTAAATAAAATAACAAGGCAAAGCATGCATAGAAGATATCTTGTCCTACCTCAAAATAAAAACCTCCCCAATTCACACATTCAAAGGGAAGCATGCATATTGTTCTGATATATCAAAATTTCTTCATCCACCCACCATGTCTACATCACAGTTATGACACATATAATATTACAGAAGCTTAATCATACCATCTCCCAAGGATAACCCAAACCATGATATGTGACTACCCCCCATCACCTCCTTTCCCCTGCACACCATATGCCTACCTTCGTCACCGCAACCAATAATTCACATAGTACATTCGTCATCAGCATCGTCCCCATCACCACCGGCCGCAGCCCTAGCCCTCTCCATCTCTTCAACCTTCTTCGCTACTGAGCGCTTCCTAGCCGCATCGGGCAAATTGACAAATCTACGCCCGTTTTTCTCATTGTCACTCAGTTGCATATACAACTTATCCAATATTTGTGGTGAATACTCGGTCATTGCATACAAATGTTGTGAAAGAAGTGCAAGAGTGTTGGGCGTAGGCACCCTCTATAGCTAATGCGACATGTTTGACATTGTCAACCATTTCCTTCAATAGGTCAGGTTCATCCCTCAATGCATGTCGACGCATTTTCTTTTTTCCCACACGGGTGGGATTGCATGGCTTGTCCCTGCCTGAGATGGCCCCGTCGACGTAGGAGTGGGGATGTCGGCATAAGCATCAAAGTCGGTTGATGCTTGCGAGTAGTTTGGCGGACTAGCATGATCGTCGTGACCCTCGTTATATGTGACTCCAAATTCGTTATACACATTCTGGCGATACACCCTTCGCGGCGGCGTCGCCTATAACAAGCCTAATATCGTCAAGCCACGGTAGGTGGTGGTTGACATACTCCTTCAATCTAAAGTTTGCCTGCATTAATAAAGAACAAACCATGCATATCATAATAAAATTACATAATCCAATTTTATTTTCATATTTGGATAATGGAGAAGTAAATACCGCGGCCCATGTGGCATATGTCTCTTCGTCGAGGATTATCATCTGCAGCTCCACTGACCAACCAGCCCCACTAATTTCCAAGCACTTATTAACATCCTTAAGCCGCCCCTGAAGCCCTTTCATATGATTCTTCACATTCACCCAGCTATACTCTGTGCCAAACATTTTGTTTATATGGATACCAACAGCGATGAAGGCCGTATTCCTGAAAGTCTTGTCGGCTCTAATGCCTTGACGAGCTTGGGACGCAAGGAATGGAATTAATGCAATGTCATGCTCAAGCAGCCAAATTTTATTCGCCGGCCACTTCTTGGATGGGTTCTTGCTTTTTTTCCTAGGACTAGACGCAGATACTTCTATGCCATCATCCCGACGTTCAGACTTTCTTGACGAGTCACTGCCACCTGTTGTGTCATGCCCGCTTGGTGGTGAAGGCATGGCAAAAGCACTTTGTGATGCTTGGCCACCAAACGGTGGTATAGCCCCGCCATCTTGTAGCATTTACATGTAGCCCGGTGGATGCGGCATGTGCATGGACATTGGAAAGCTGTACGCAGAGTATTGTGGAAATGGAAGGGTAGAACCACCTACTTGGTAGCTAGGCATAGGCAATTGATAATCACTTGCCCTACGAGGCATTGGCCTACCTAGTAATGGATCATTCCGCCTTGATTCCTCGGCCCACTGTGTACAGTATACCGGGTCATAGTATGGAGGCATAGGATCACTCCCCTACCATTGATGAGATGCCACATCTATGCCTACAAAAGTATTATTTCCATAATAAAACAATATTTGAAACAATGACATGTACCCACGAATAGTTAATGAAATAAACATCAATGTACATAATAATGACAACCACCCATATCATCAGACTCCAACTCAATAGAAATACAGTAAACAGATAACAACATTATATTATCACCACATCTCATGCATAAACTAACATATCCAACATTTAGATCTCAATGTTATACAAATCATTCAACTTAACATAATACATTAAAATTATTCATTAAACTCTTCCCTCATAGCCCATGTTCATTGGTGTTTCCATTGTTATGTATGTTATAGTAGTCCACCCACATATCCCACGCTAACCGTTCCCTGCGACTTTTCCACTGATCCCTTTATGAAGTCTGTTCGCGTATGGACAACTGTTGGGAAAGATACATAATCGAGTCATCCAGCTCATCCATCACATCCCCATCCTCATCAATCACATCTCCATCCTCAAGTAAATGGGGATCATGCAGATCTGCTATCTGGATATAATTATGCAACACTGTGCAAGCAAGGACGGTATCGACCTGAGATTTGAATGGATAGTGAGGCTTTGACGTCAAAATTTTAAACTTGTTCTTTAGAATGCCAAAATTCGACTCGATCTTTGTTCTTAATGAAGAATGTCTTAGGTTGAATTGCTCTCTATGATTTCTAGGCACTCTATCAGTATGGTCCTTCAGACGGTATCTAACGCCCCGGTATGGAGATATGAAACCAGGCATTGTTGCATATCCAGAATCACATAGGTAATATTTACCTACAACCGAAAAATGAAACCCTATTTATAATCACATGGTTTCATATAGAAGTATACAAGATATTTACGAAAGATTTTGCATATTACCCTCATACACACGCAGCCCGTGGGGTGGGGGTAATGACAACGCATCTTTCAGGACTGTGAAATCATTCGCTGATCCTTCCCACCTGGCCATTATGTTGGTGAATCTTTTGTTAGGTATTACAGCTGCAAGCACATTTTGCGTAACCCCTTTACGTCCTCTAAATCGTGGTACGAGTTTGGCAGGCAGCATGGCATCGATGTGTGTCCCATCAATTAGACCAATGCAATCCTACACCGTAAACATTAAAGGTCACATTGATATCACCATAAATCATCTAACGCTAATGCCAGATATTCATAACAAAACTGACCTTGAAATATGGAAACCAATTAGGATTATTGATTATCTCTGGTGGTGTCTCATTAGGGGCTTGCTTCATGAACCTATCACGAATGGTACATACTGCAAACATAACTTTGTTAAAGTAACTGCTAATCGTCGCCCCGGCCCTTATAAAATCAACTTGCATCACTCTGTTCTTTGACTTGTGCCCTACGATGTGCAGAAACATTACCAACTGCTCCTCGATTGACACTTGATTACTGTCTTTGAGACTACCGCTTTCTCGCATTACCGTAGCAAGATTCAGGAAAGCCTCTCTCCGCATTCTTAAGTAGTGTAAACAACTACTATCAGAACCAAACAGAATTCGACGCATGTGTGATTTTCTATGAATATCACGCATCACTGACGGCTCCCTATGTAGAGGGGGAGCACTATCGTCATTGTACAACTCCATGAATATGATGGTAAAAATGATAGCAGCCGCGGCCGAAGTACACAATGAAAAACTCGAACTTTCTCCACTTTCATCCATCAAACCCTTATTTGCATCAAACATATATTCAATCATATGTTGTACAAGGCA
Source organism: Scilla litardierei (assembly GCA_030789695.1). Lineage (NCBI taxonomy): Eukaryota > Viridiplantae > Streptophyta > Magnoliopsida > Asparagales > Asparagaceae > Scilla > Scilla litardierei. Next base: position 107,909 of record JAULAV010002341.1, read on the forward strand.
TTTACATTTATAATAAAATCGTACAATTTACATATAAACAGAACAACTTGCGAAGTGAGAAGGCATAGAGCATATGTGACTTTGCTAGGTGAAATATTAATGATGTCTATATTTATACAAAGGATAAATATTAATGGGGATAAAATATTAATTGATAAGGCATAGATAAATATGAATACGTAAAATATTAATGCTTCATAAATAGAAAAAACTATGTACGTGTGACATCACAAATTGTATACTACATTTAAACATATGCCAAACTATTTATAAATTTAAAGCCTACAAGTTTCATTGAATACCAAATGAAACATCCACCACCAATCATGTCCAATCCACTCATGAATCCATAATCAATTGCCCTCAGATTATTAAGCATTTAATTTTCTTTGGTGGTTTCTTGACATACGTCAAGTATACCCTACCAATTTACCAACGTTGCATCATCAATCCAAATCCAGAACCTCTTAGGGCCTGTTCATTTATGTTTAAGTCACTGCACTTGTCTCATCATTGGGCTCTTTTACGTGGGGTTCATATATTTAGGTACCTCGTAATATTTCTGTTGTGGTAGCCAATTTCATCCAACATAAATTTCAAGCCAACATAATTTATTTCTCTTCAACCATACAACTTGAACACCCATACAAATTGCATACATTTCATGAATCATTACCCACGAGCCCTCCGAAGTGCATAATACATATTGGAATTTTTAAAAGCCATCTTTTCAGCCACACGTTGGGTGTATCATCATTGGGCAATAATCAGTATCTAACCGACATATTTACAGATTCATAGGGATTGAAATTGATTGGTGAAATGTAACTTATTGTTCATGCCTTCCCGTATGGGATGTGGCGAATAATATCTACCACATATAGGTTGCACGAAATTTTCATCGAAATACACACGTATATAATGGTTAACCCATGCATTTTCAGTTATAAATCGAAAAAATTCCGCATGTTTCAGCACATCACAGCCACCACCTTTGCTCAAATCTTGCCCTAATTTGACAAATAGAGCTTGAAATTAACAGAGATTTTATACCTCGGTGATCAGAGCTGTTCGAGGAGCAAAGAAGATGCATAGAACCAAAGATACCTCAGTTCCAGCGGCAGATCACCCGCAACCACCGATGAAGCACAGCCGCAATCTCGCCGTTCATCCAAATCCCTCCACCTCAACCCTAGATTCAGATTTATAGCGCCAACGAAGAAGATATCGCAACCCTAGCTTCAGATCTTGCAAGAAAGAGCAAAAAATCCCATCTTTTCCTCCTTCTAGGGTTGAAATATCTCAAAAATTCCGACCGTTGAGGGAGCCGTTGGGGGAGAGGGAAGATGGAGCAGCTGCTGCAGCGTGGAGATGGGTGATCACAAGCTCGAGGGACCCACCAAACGGAGATTCACAGCTGAAATCGCCACAAAACCTAGAGATCACAGTGGTTGACACGGAAAACACGCAAGTGCACGCCTTCCACTCCCAAGCGTAGGAGTGCCAATGCAATATATTTATAAATAACCGGTGAGTACCTGGTCGGATCACAGCGACAAGTCGTTCTATATTCCCAAAATTGATCGATAAAGAAATGAAATAGCATGAAACAACCTCCTCGCTAACGGTGGAAAAGTATGGGAAAAGTGTGGTGAATTTACAATCCTAGCCTACGCACTAATGGTGGAGAGCCGAATCGGCAAGCAATAAGGAGGACTCATGTGGTGTGTGTGAATATGGCCGTGGGCGTGGGAATTCATCCCAAATATAACTCAATTGATCTCCCGGCTAAGGGAGCTCAATCAAAAAATGCGGCATTTCATCGAACAAGTGGGGTGCAATAAGTAATGAATGAAACCCATGCGAGTAATAGACAATGAGCGCATTAGAGAGGGTCTGCTAGGATTATCCCCTTCTTGGATTTCCCTTTAGGGTTCCAATAAACAAACTAACTCAAGTTTCATCCACCAATTTAGAAAATGAAATTGTGCTAGAGATACAATTCTAAACCCAACAACAACAATCAAACAACACAACCACACAAGCAATCACACTACTCCATCATACTAAATAAGATGAGATTTATAGACAAATTCATCTAGAGTTCAATACAACTAGAGAAATGCAAAAATACAAAAGTAGAGAGGGAAGAGATCACCAATCTCTCAAGAAATGAGGCTCCCCTCTCACTTGGGCACCTCCTCCAAGCTTCTCCACCATCCAATGGCCTCCAAGCTCCACCCCTAGCCTTGGGGAAGAAGAAACCCCCCTAAAAACCCTAAAATCTGTCAAAAATACAGTAGTTCCAGCTTGCTGGAATTCAACAGGGGCCGAAATAACCCAAATTCGCACTATCGGGCTTGCCCGCACACAAAGCGCCCGCTGCGCTTCTTAAAATTTTTGAGCGGGCCGGCCCGCTTCCTTTGTGTTTTTTCTTTTTTTTTAAGAACAGCGGCTAGCGGCCCGCGAAAATGGAAAGCGGGCCGGCCCGCACATGGGCTCTTTATATTTTTTTTAATTTTTCTTTTTTTAAAATTACAGGATAGCCTCCTTGGTTTCAAAAATTATCCAAAAATAGCTCCTAGCTCCAAAAAATTCTGGAAAAATTCCAGAAAATCCAGACAAATCCCAGAAGTACCTGAAAAATAAGAGGAGCAAAAATTAGTTCCTAAAACACACATTTTATGTATAAAAAGAGATTAGGCATTAATAATCCACGATATCACGAAAACACACGTATCAACGCCAAAATAAACATGATATACACATAAAATGCCCAGAAATGGGGGGGAAATATGCAATTTATATCCCGAATCACACCCCCAACTAGATTTTTTGCTAGTCCCTAGCAAAATATGCGAAAAATTCGGATTAAATTGAAAGACATGCCCCAAACTCAAGATATCCTCATGGCATACTCCAAATGATGTTTCCAAATGATTTCAAAGCCAATATACCCAATGTATGAAAGTAAATAACAAATGACGCTCTCCTCAATCCAATTTGAAGAAAAGTAAGGTAATAAGCACCATATCACATTCATATCGCAAAAGGGAAAGTTTCTAATTTTCATGGAAATGGCCAAAACAAAAGAAATTCCTCTCAGTTGTGGGAGATGAGATTGCATCACTCATGTTGCTTATTCTTTCATTTTTTATTCATTTTTATTTTCTTTGCTTTTCTTTTCTTTTTCTTTTTTTTTTGTTTTGTTTTTGTTGTGTATGTTTTGCATTCACGCGATAACGCTATAAATGCAAACACTGCCACCTTTGCATACAAGCGATGACGCTATATAGGCAAAGTGATGGAATGATCCCCTAAATCTCATCTTTGGCGTCCTCCCCAATGTTTCGTGGGGCACCGGCTACTCGATTTGATTAGAAAAACCATTCGCTTATATAACTTTCTTTCTCATTCCAAACATGAATTATCAACTCATCCACCCACTCCTTAAGACGAAAACAAACATAACCAAATGGCCAAACCCAATTCAACCAAAAACTACACCATTCATCCCAATTCATGCAATCACTTACACTAAACTTTTCTCAAATTATCTCAAAGAGAGTATCACGACATATGAAATAGCTTCATACATGGCATATTAACGTTTGAATCCAAATTGGAAAAGAAATTAAAACACGCCAATCAAATATCCATAAGTTTGATACCAATATAATAATCTGAAAAATTGCATGGCATTAAGCATGTTGGGACTAAGCACAAAGCAAGCGGCATATAGACAATGAGGCAAAATATGATATGCAATGAAGAACAATGGGTGATGGCGGAATGGAGGTATCTCAGAAAAAAAATTTGCTAACATCAAAATCCTAACAATCCTAAAGATTCTAACACTCTCCCCCCAACTTAAAATAAGCATTGTCCTCAATTTTGGAAGAGTAATAGATCTCGGCAAAAGATCCTAAAAAAGAAAAGAAAAGCATGCGAAAATACTAAAATAAAACATTTATTTATTTACACTATTGGAAAGAACACACCGTGGCAGAAGGAGGATCTCGAATGTATAACGGTGGTGGCAACTGCTCGATCATATCTTTACGCTCCTCCGCGAGCGTATTTGGACCTAGGCCTCCACCGGCCTCCTTGGATTCCAGCAATGCAACTCCAAGCATCTCCTTTGGATAAAATAGATCATGTGGGAGATGAGCTGCATCAATCCAAGTCATGTCCTCATGCTCTGTAAAAGCATTCCAAAACGGGTCGTCAAAACAAATAAAAGAATTTAAATGCAATAGACGACAATCTAAATCAAATGTGCATAGAAGTGAAACTTTGGATTCAGAAATGCAAGGCATGAGATGGTGGGAACTTCCCTGAAAAATGTCGCTAGGTGTGGCATGATGCATGGCCTCAAGAGGAGGTGGAAGTGGCTGCAGAGAGAAAACTGGAGTAGGAGGGAGCTCGGGCTCAATATATACCATGTCGCAATCCCCGTCGCTATCCTCTTCCTCGACATCAATATCAACATCAACAATCTCTGCGGCACTCCCCACAAATGGTAAATGCTCCTGACAAATCTCCTTGATCACTCGCAAGTGTGCATCCTGAGGCGAGGGAAGTGACATCTATGACAGGACTGGAGGTAGACTCGTCTCGGGTAAATCCAAGCACGCCTCATCCTCGTCATCCCAGAAATAGTTCATCTCAGTCGTCCTCCCTAAGTACTCAACCGCCTCAACCTGTGAAGCTAACTCTGAAGTGGATTGTGGCTCAGGCTCCATGGTGTCCTCAATCTGCTCTTGGCCATCATGCACATCCGCTTCATCCTCAACCTCAAAGTGAAAATGCATCGTGTCACCGTCATGGTCGACACGCACTCCATCATCCATCTCCTCTGACTCCTCAAAATATGGACATTCAGCTTCCTCTACTTGGCTCCAATGTGCCCCATCATCATGATCTGCTTGTTCCTCCATAGGGCCGTAATGGAATGAGCCCTCAGTTGGCTCCTCAGGCTGGACATGGACCTGCTGGACTGTCTCCTCATACTCTGCCAGGTCCCTCAGGTAACACCATGAATCCTCGGTCGAATAATCAAAGAACTCCCCACCGCAACTCATCTGCACAAAATCCTGCCCAGATGACGATAACCCTGTGTAGAAGATCTACAGAAGATTATCCTTGTGAAAGCTCTGGTGTGGGCACGCAAGCACCAAATCAGTGAACCTCCGCCAAGCCTGATGGTATGCCTCCCATTCAGCTTGGCTAAAGCTCACTATATGCTGCACATAGCCTGCCGCCCCTGTACCTGCTCCAAAAAGATAGGCAAAAACACACGGAGAAATTCAGCCTGAAATGACAACCAAGTAAAATGTGAGTCGAGAGACAATGAATCAAACCACAATCTAGCATCATCTTATAAAGAAGAGGGAAAAAATCTAAAATATATGCAATCATCATCAATATTCCCACCAAGACATGAAAACATCCACTCTTCAAATTTTTTTATATGTAAATGAGGGTTCTCCCACTCTGAGCCATGAAAGTATGGCAGAAGTGGGATATCCTCCAAATCAACGTCCGAAAAATCTGAAGATGATATCATTTTTGTTGTAAAAAAATTTTCTCAAGAAAATGAGAATAAACAACCAAAAGACTTAAGAAGTGGAAAATAAATAAAATGAAAAGACACAACACTAAGAGATATAAGTATCACACTAAAACTTTCAAAATCAATCGAAAATGTAAATGCAAAAACTGTTGTCCCCGGCAACGGCGCCAATTGCTTGAACGCGTCTCAAGTATGTGCTGCTTGAGCACTACTCCCAAGTGTAGGAGGACGTCCAAGTGAGGAAAGTTGCTCAATTAGATCTTTATGCTCCTCCGCAAGCGTCTTCCCTCCACAAATCACTTTGGACCCTAGCAACACACCAGCAAGTGCTCCCTCCATAAAATTTCCAACGTGCCCTGCGAGAGAGAGGGTGTGTCAATCCAAAGCCGACAACGTTGCCTTTCAACAAAAGTGATCCAAATATAGTCATCAACATAAGATAAAGAATTTAAATCAAGTTGACGAAAACTCCCTAAAGTGATTGCGTTCATCTCCATATGATGCATGTCCACGGGGGAGAGGAATGATGGATTTTGGGACAAGATTGGGGGAGAGCATGATTCGGACTCCACCAAAATGATCGATGAGCTCGTGGCCCTACTAGTCTCCTCCTCCACTCCATCCAAAATTTCACGCTCGTCCTCTCCATCTTCACACAAATCTCCTTCTCCCAAGCAAGGGGAAAGCAATGCGAGACTGGAAATGATCTCATGAATATACTGGCTTCGAGTCTCCATGCTCCGCAGAAAATATCAGGATTGAGCCTCATGTGTCTGAATAAGCAATTGAAGTTCCTCGCCCAAGGGTTGCAAGGATGTGTCCACGATTTGCTCTCCTTGGTCAAGGGATGCTCCAATGCTATCGTGATCTGGCGCCAATGGATCACTCCATGAAGTCCCATCCAATGGTCGTGCCATATCCTCCATGGACTCCAAGTACTCCCAAGCATCCTCAGGTAACATGTCAAATAGAGCTCCATCGTCCAACATCGCCATGTAGTCCTGCATCTCCTCCTGCAACCCATCGTAGAAAAACTGGAAAAGATGGTCTATCGTGAATCCATGATGTGGACAGCCGCTTAATAAATCCATGAACCTCCTCCAAGCTTGATAGAAGGATTCACCGTCAATTTGAGCAAAGCCGGCAATTTTGAGCTTCAAAGAAGTAGTCATGTGCAAAGAAAATGAAAGTGCATCATACAAAGAATTTATGTCGTTAAAGTCCATAAATTTTTTTTAAATTTTTATAAAAGAAAATGAAAATAAAGATAGCAAAGGACTCAAAAATTGAAAAATAAAGAAATCTCAAATCAAAAAGTGAAAAATAAAGAATCGGAAAAGACTCACACTAACAGTGGGAAGTATCTCGCCAAAATTTTCAAAATCAATCGAAAATGTAAATGCAAAAACCATTGTCCCCGGCAACGGCGCCAATTAGTTGACACGGAAAACGTGCAAGTGTATGCCTTCCACTCCCAAGCGTAGGAGTGCCAATGCAATATATTTATAAATAACCGGTGAGTACCGGGTCGGATCACAGGGACAAGTCGCTCTATATTCCCAAAATTGATCGATAAAGAAAGGAAATAGCGTGAAACAACCTCCTCGCTAACGGTGGAAAAGTGTGGGAAAAGTGTGGTGAATCTACAATCCTAGCCTACGCACTAAGAGTGGAGAGTCGAATCAGCAAGCAACGAGGAGGACTCATGTGGTGTATGTGAATATGGCCGTGGGCGTGGGAATTCATCCCAAATATAACTCAATTGATCTCCCGGCTAAGGGAGCTCAATCGGAAAATGCGGCATTTCATCGAACAAGTGGGGTACAATAAGTAATGAATGAAACCCATACGAGTAATAGACAATGAGCGCATTAGAGAGGGTCTGCTAGGATGATCCCCTTCTTGGATTTCCCTTTAGGGTTCCAATAAACAAACTAACTCAAGTTTCATCCACCAATTTAGAAAATGAAATTGTGCTAGAGATACAATTCTAAACCCAACAACAACAATCAAACAACACAACCACACAAGCAATCACACTACTCCATCATACTAAATAAGATGAGATTTATAGACAAATTCATCTAGAGTTCAATACAACAAGAGAAATGCAAAAATACAAAAGTAGAGAGGGAAGAGATCACCAATCTCTCAAGAAATGAGGCTCCCCTCTCACTTGGGCACCTCCTCCAAGCTTCTCCACCATCCAATGGCCTCCAAGCTCCACCCCTAGCCTTGGGGAAGAAGAAACCCCCCTAAAACCCTTAAATCTGTCAAAAATACAGCAGTTCCAGCTTGCTGGAATTCAACAGGGGCTGAAATAACCCAAATTCGCACTATCGGGCTTGCGGGTCGGGTGGCTCGCGCCCGACCCGCACAAAATCGCGTGCCTGGGCAATAAAATCTGGCAGCGGGTCGCTTGCGGGTCGGGCGGCTGCTGCCCGACCCGCCCGCACACAAAGCGCCCGCTGCGCTTCTTAAAATTTTCAAGCGGGCCGGCCGCTGGGCCGGCCCGCTTCCTTTGCGCTTTTTTTTATTTCTTTTTTTATTAAGAACAGCAGCGGCGGCCCGCGAAAATGGAAAGCGGGCCGTCCCGCTGGCCGGCCCGCACATGGGCTCTTTATATTTTTTTTAATTTTTCTTTTTTAAAAATTACAGAATAGCCTCCTTGGTTTCAAAAATTCTCCAAAAATAGCTCCTAGCTCCAAAAATCTGGAAAAATTCCAAAAAAATCCAGAAAAATCCCAGAAGTATCTGAAAAATAAGAGGAGCAAAAATTAGTTCCTAAAACACACATTTTATGTATAAAAAGAGATTAGGCGTTAATACTCCACGATATCACGAAAACACACGTATAAATGCCAAAATAAACATGATATACACATAAAATGCCCAGAAATAGGGGAAAATATGCAATTTATATCCCGAATCACGCAGCGACGAGAAAGTGGAAGCCACAGCGACGAGAGCAACGAAAATGGCATCGAGAGCAAAAGAACACGCAAAGGTGAAGTGGGGAGTGAATGTGGGGAAAAGTGCGAAATAGTGGGGGGAACAGTGAAACCAACTCACTTTCACTTCAACTTTAACTCAAACGAACAGGCCAGCAAAGATGTGTTCAATCAAAATCTTCTATGTTATAACCTAATAAACAACATATTTAAAACTTATAAACTTATCAAAATATTAAAACAGTTTTAAATCAAATTCGAGTGATTAGGTTTTAAAATCTTTATAATGAAAAAAGATTTTGATTGATATATCTTTTACCGCAACTTTTACCGCATGCTTGATTCTTTAATATAAGATGCCTTTCTGCTTACTTTGTGTTTTGTGCTTTTCATGGTGAAATCCATAATTGTATTCCATATCTTCATACTTGCTTATTCAAGTTTTGTGTATCACATGCAAAAAAATTTGTCTGTTGTACGCGGTGACTAAAATGTGATTAGGGGTGTGCACAGGTACAATGTATCTAGATACCCGATCGGAACCTAACCGAACGGGTAGGTTTCAAATAGATACACATTAGTTCCGGGTAGGTTCCGGGTAGGAAAATTAGGAACCGGTGTGAATCGGGTCCGGTTCCGGTTCCCAACTATATGGAACGGGTACCCGGACTTGGAACCAATATCCGGCCCATGTTTAATTATAGATAGCATTATTTTTTATATAAATAGTTCAGTGTGAATCGGGTTCCATAGTATCGGGCCAACACACTGGCTTTAAATTAAGAACCGGACTAATTGGCAACGTCATCTTGGTTGGGCATATGGTGGAATTTGTTAAATGACATAACTTCTTTACGGAGGTGGGGGCATAGGTTTGCATCGGCATCATCTACAACTGCTATCACAAGCTTAACAGGAAGCAAAATAATTATTTTGGTTGTTTGCATACATCAATGGTTTCAAATGTTAAAAGATTTAAGTTACAAGAGAAGCTAGAACTGAAGGAGATGAATAACATGCTAAAACTGACATATAAAAATAAAACAACGCAAACCAGTATGAGAATGAACACAAAAATGCAAATGTTTGTGAGTTGCCTATTTATACATAAAAGTATAATTTGTATGAATGGTTAGTACCATTATTCTTTTAACTTTCAACAAAGTATGACATTGATGAGCTACACTGTAGGAGAATAAAACCAAATAAGGTAAGTCGGAGGAGAATATCGCATAAAACATTCTTGAAAATTGCAGCCAGGATACATTAAGCAAATGTCAATCACTTTTAGTAGAGTTGTTAATTGCACTGCAACTATTTCTGAATACACCGTAAATCTTATTTCACTGCATATTTATTAAGGTTCAATATTGTAGATTTTACCACTCATTAGATGGTATTTTGTGCATAATTTGTGTTCATTTTGGCTCCGATACGCGCATTTTGATGATATCACTTAATATTGAAGCTTACCGTTTTTATATGCTTAAAACATAATTTTTACAGCTTATTAGCATATTCATCTTGGTCTCCTATTATTTTTCAGTTGAATTTCGTGAAGTCCCGATTCCAACGCATATTTTTCCAGAATTTTTGGAGGTCGGATCAATTTACTGCATTTTTTTGGAAGACAGGGTGACGGTGCTGAAAATTTCTGGGCTAGAAAGTCTGCTTTTCCCCTCTTGCACAGAATTCTGCTATCATTTCAGTTTATATTTCGGTCTAATAATATTTTTCTGTTGTTGTACACTTTGTTACGGTTCCATCGCTGCCTGGAACACGTCATTCTGAGATCGGATGATTTTTCTAGAATTTTCACAAGACAGGATGATGGTGCTGAAAATTTCTGCAGATTTGCCCCTCTTGTGAAGAATTCTGCTATCATTCCAGTGTATAATTCGGCATAGTGATATTTTTCTGTTATAATACACTTTGTTACTGTTCCATCGCCGCTTGGAACACATCAATCCGAGGTCGGATGATTTTTCTAGAATTTTCGCAAGACAGGGTGACGGTGCTGAAAATTTCTGTAGATTTGGGCATTAGTTGCGGGTTTGGGAGCGGATCCGACCCGTTTGGGCTGTTTTCAGACCCGAAATTCTGAGTTATTTCTTGGGCTTTCTCCCCTCTATTCCCCTCATTTCCACTCTCCTTCTTCTTCATTCTTAGGGTTAGAGGCCATTGGAGAGGAGCAAGAAAGCTTGGAGGAGCACAATCATTGGAGGGAAAGTTGTATTTTCTTAAGAGAAATCTTTGGTGTTCGCTTCCATTTATTTTGTGTATTTGATTTTGGTTATTGTAGTAATATTGAATGATGGGTTTTAGAGATGAAAATGTCTCTTTTATTGCTATGAGTAGCTAGATCTCATTGTGTGTGGTTATGTGGTGGTGTTGCTTGCTTGAGCTATGGAATTTCAATCTTGCATGTTTAAAAGTTAATGTGGTAGGATTTTTTTGGGATGTACTTTGAATTAGGGATCCTAATGGGTATCCCTAGAGTGGAGTTTGCCTAGTGGTACCATTCATATATGCTTGGTTGTTTATTATCTTGATTACCATACTTTCATTGCACACCAAATGTTTGTTAAAATGACACATCCATCGATTGTGCTCTCCTTAGCCGGAAAGACAATTGAGTTATCCTCGGAATTGAATCCATATGCTTAGCAACCTCATTCCCACACACCACACAAGCTTCCTCGTCTAATTGCCTCTCCGGTTCTCGAACCATATGATGTTGATTTGGTAGATTGTCTCACCCACATTTTCACACACTTTTCCACCGTTAGCTTAGTTGGTTGTAGCATCGCCGTTATTTCTCCTTTATTAATTGAATTCGTGATTTCAAAACGACTTGTCCCCGTGATCCGACCCGGTCTCACCGGATATAAATTTATTACTTGACGCCCTCCTACACTTGGGAGTAGCGCTCAATCATCATATACTTGAGAGGCGTTCAAGCAATTGGCGACGTTGCCGAGGACAACGGTTTTTGCATTTACATTTTCGATTGATTTTGAAAATTTTGGCGAGATACTTCCCACTATTAGTGTGAGTCTTTTCCGATTCTTTATTTTTCACTTTTTGATTTGAGATTTCTTTATTTTTCACTTTTTGAGTCCTTTGCTATCTTTATTTTCATTTTATTTTATAAAAATTCAAAAAAAAGGTATGGACTTTAACGGCATAAATTCTTTGTATGATGCACTTTCATTTTCTTTTCACATGACCACTTCTTTGAAGCTCAAAATTGTCGGCTTTGCTCAAATTGACGGTGAATCCTTCTATCAAGCTTAAAGGAGGTTCATGGATTTATTAAGCGGCTGTCCACATCATGGATTCACGATAGACGATCTTTTCCAGTTTTTCTACGAGGGGTTGCAGGAGGAGATGCAGGACTACATGGCGATGTTGGACGATGGAGCTCTATTTGACATGTCACCTGAGGATGCTTGGGAGTACTTGGAGTCCATGGAGGATATGGCACGTGTAACGGCCGGTACTCACTATTCGTTATACGGTTGTGCGTATGGAAATTTCGGATAACTGGTTAGTTTTGTTGCTTGTATGTGAGTCGTGTTGTTGAGTCGATAGGGCCGTAGCACCTTAGTTACATCCTTAGCAAGCCAACCCCGACGTGTGCCCAACTTGAGTCGCCATTGGGCCCTGTTTCCTTTGTACGCGTATCTTCCTTGAAGTTCGCGTATTTTTCTTAGCCTTATCTTTCATCCGGACCCTAGTGTGTGATATGTCGTTGTGACCCTCTCAGAGAGTATTAAATTGTGGAATTCATTTGGAAAGACATTTCCCGGGTCGTTCTCCCACGGTTTGACTTTGGTTGATGAGACGTCACGATTTTCACTTTTGTCGTGAGACGTTTTTATTTTTAGTTTCGTTCCTCGTCATCGAAATTGTAATCCGCCTTCTCTGTTTTGTTTCTCTCGTCGACACGGTCACCCCAGTATTTATTTCACGATTTTTGGACTTCGTTTGATCCACTTTCACTTTTCTCCCCAATTTAAATATTGTTTAACCCTAAGTTTCACATATTTTTAGTCCCTAATAATTTTTTATTAATAATAATATTCTCCTAAATGTTGACCAAGCCCATGTTTTCCCTCTTAACCGCACACACAACAGGTTGGAGAGAGGGAGTGAAGTATTGGGCTTTTTAATATTATAATAGCACGATTTTAACCTATAAACAACTCTACCTTTAAGCCTTGCCCCTCTACCCACGTGACCAAGCCTCTCTCTCTATTATATTAGCCCTAGGTTAGCTATCTCTCCCAGCAGAAGCAAAAACCCGCCGCCACTAAACTTTTTCCCGCACGCAACGAAAACCCCCGGCGCTCTCCGCCTTGTGCTCGCACGGAGGCCTCCCCTCGCCGTTCACCCTCGCCCAGACCCACGCCGGCGTCCCCGTGAACCGCCCTAGCCCACCGGAATCTTTGCCGGTGTCCTCCAGGCGCGGCAACGCCATGCAGTGCCCAGCAGCTGCTGCTGCTCTTTGGCAGCCCTCCACGGCGGCGCCACCACGCTCCTAGACCCACGTTGGCTCTCCGGCGGTCCTCACTCCGACCGAACCTCGCCCTCTCACCGCTGTCTTGTGCAGTAGCTCCCTTGGCCGCTATTTCACGTGAACAGCAGCCACCCGTCGCGTGGCAGCGACGCGCGACATCTCTTCGGACTGTTGACGGCCTCCTCTCATGTTGCTCGACGTCCTCGCTCCTTCACCTGCAACCACCAAGAGTTATAGCTTTTTAAAGGTTAGTTGATTTATTATTAGATGAGTTAGTTTGCAGTTGTTAGGGTTCTAAATATTAGGATGCTATCGTTGCTTGTTATATCATCAAGGTAGAATGACATACTTATTTGTTATGGTTCATATTAATAGCTAGGGTTAGTTATTAATAGTTAGAATTAGTTTGTTATATTACTGTCATTCTATAGGAATTCAAATAGAATGAGATAAAGTATTGGTATTTTGCTAGTGATTCAATTAACCTTAGGTTAGTATCTTTATTTATGCTGATACATTACTTTAAAGTACTGCATGTGTTTTTAGAATGATTAAATTCATTTACTGGGTTACCTACTCGAAATTATTCCTAGGGTATACTATCATGCTAGCTGTTATAAGTTATGGGTATATTAGTTGGTATAAATTAGTTTACCTGAATGTTATAAAACTCCGATTTCATAATAACAGTATTTATATATTAAGCAATTGCTATCTGATGTGTTAATCAGGAGTACACAGATTGTAAGTTTAATCTAATAGTTAAACAGTACCCGTACTTCAATAAATACGTAAGTTGATTAATAAGTTATTTTCACTTAAACTGATATCGAAATCCGATAACGCAGAAAACGTACGCGCTTTCTGTACGGACTCGTCGACACCAAGAACTCCAGGATCAGGCAAGTGAAACTTGCCAACTTTTGCTTTAGGCCATGTTTTAGGCAACCCCCTTGTTTTTAGCGTAAAAGAGACTAAACAGTGAAATGATAGCTGTCTAGACGCAACTTTAAGTTCTAGCTTGACAACGAAGCTAGATCTGTCACCCTGCCATGTCATTCATGCATTTTTGCCTGTCACGTTTAATTTCCTTATCTTTACGCACTTACTTTATACATTGCCATGACATGCATCTTAAACTTGTCATCCCATGCTTGAATGTTGCATTCGTAGCACACGCTACTATACTTCCTTGTCCAGGCTAGGCACCTGCGTTGCAGGCACAACCCTATGCCAAATACACTTCCTGGCTCGTGATCCAGAAGAGGGCTACTTGTGTTGGTCAAAAGCCAATGCCCGATACACGTGGAGGGGTAAGGATAAGCGATCACTTGAGCTTAGGAGTTGGCCCGTACAACCACTCCAGCCAAAAGGCGTAATCTCTGTGCACGACATGTTTACTTTGTTGGATCTGGATCCTAGCCTAGAGGGGGGGTGAATAGGCTAATAAAAAATTCTCGTGCAACTCACGAGAAATCACACGCAGTTAAAAGCACAACCAGAGTAATGAAAGGCAGACACAGGGTACACAGCAGATTTACCCTGGTTCGGTCGTCCCAACGACCTACTCCAGCCCCCAAAGCAGATACTAGATTGAATAGTGCAATAGGTACAAAGTCACAAGTTAGAGCACGCTCAAAGCACCCTCTACGTCTCTACACTCGCCAGACTCTCAGTACCCGACACACAGCGTTTCCTCTCACTATCAATCCTAGCAAAGCTTTCTACCAGCTAGTCCCAAACTAGCTGGGTCCCACTTGTCTAGTCCCAACTAGACAAGTCCCAAAATAGTCACCAAAACAGGTAAAAGTTTCCCCACAGAGAACGTTACACTAAGACAAAAATAAAAGAGTTTAAGGGTTTAGAAATGCTCAGTTTGTGTCCGTGTAGGCGTCTCTGTCAATCAGCACGTCGTCAGCTCCAATCTGACGTAAACGATGTCTCAATCTGACTCCTGGATTGCAAATACCACTCTGGTCTATGTGCAAAGAAATTCCAGTTCAAATCCAGATAAAGTCGGTCTGTGCACTCGGCAACTCCTTAAAAAACCAGCCACGTCGCCCTTTAAAATTCGTGCACCCGCTATTTTTCTGATCGATCTCGCGAAGCTCCATTTGCCACGTCAGCGCAATTCTTCGCGATTCGTTCACCTCCTCACGTGATCAAGCGGCCTCCGTGTTAAATATCCGCCGTTGATTTCGCTCCGCTTCGTTCGATCGCCTCCTCTCGTAATCGCCCATGTCAGCTGCTATTCGATAGCGATTCGGGCTTCTTTCGTCTAGGGCATGCATGGTACGGGTTCGAACGGCGACAGCATTAACTCCACGGCGACTTCGACGGCGGCTACGTTCTCTCCACGGAAGGCGACAGCCACTTCAACTTCTTTGTCAACGACGAGGAGCTTCCACTTCGGCGAGAGCTTCAGCGGCGACAATGGCAAGCTTCTGCACACGACGTCAGCGTCGGTGATCTCTTTCAACGGCGGTGATGGCTTCTACAGCAGCAGGCGACTTCTCGTTTTGTGGCGATGGCGAAGACGACTTCTCCAGCGATGGCTTCGGAACGAGCAGCTCGTCGATCCACAACTACACAATGAAGAGGTTGACGTCGACTTCGTTCTTTCGCATACAGCGGTGGGCTTTCGATGGCGACGACAGCGGTCACGTCTCGGCGACGAGGGATTCTCCGCCTGCAGTGATGGTTCAGCGGCAACTCAGCACCTTCGAACGGTGGCGCCTCCTTCTTTGCAGCAACAGCGAAGTCTTCGATCACCTCACAGCGACGGTGTTCTTCGATCAGGTCACAGCGGTGGCTTCTCCGATGATAACGACGACGGCGACGATCAGCAGCAGCTTCACTTCGTTCACGGCGTCTCCGGCGTCGAGATGATCTTGAGGAGATGACAATACGACGACTTCTTCTAGCTTTTCTCCACGGTGATGTCGGTGACCTTCGGCAGCGAAGACGGCGGGAGATCTCTCCGATGGCGAGGTCACGGTGCAGGGCTTCCGGTGGCACGGCTTTCGTTTGCTTCTCTTCTCCGATGATGATGGCTTGAAGATTGATGCTTGGCCTATGAAGATGATTGCAGCAATTGTGTTATGGCTTGAGGAGTGATGCTTGGCTTATGGAGTTTGATGCTTGGCGATTATTTTTGTTGCCCTCTCCCTTTTTGTATTACCGTGATAAGAATTGTAGCCCCCTTTTTGATTGCTGCCGCAAGCCCCTCACAATTTTTGTATAGCCGCACGTTTATTGTGTAGCCACACAATGATATTTATAATGTAGTGTTAGGGTTTGCAAGATGGCAAGGGATAGGGAATTTGAATGTGATAGAATTTGTATTGGCTAAGGAATTTGAATGGCCATAGGATATATTCCAATAATCAAATAGGATTTGGCCCCATCTATTCACGTTGGTCCAAGTCCAACTACTTTGTGCACACACACACTCCATCTCTCCCAATGTGCTATGCGAATAGCAATTCTGCCAAATAGCCTAGATATATTGTTTCGCCAAGCCTGAAACACACTGGACACACACATTAGATATCACGACACGTTTGTCATCATCAAACCAAGTTCCTAGATCGTTGCTTCCAACAATCTCCCCCTTTTGGTGATGACAAACCCATAAAAGATTTGATCAATAGAAATGAGTGTGTGAAGTGTGTTGAAGGGTGTAATGCAATATGAATCATGAGATGAATATTCAAGCACTACAACATGGCATGCACAAACTAATAACAGATACAATAGCATGCTCCCCCTTCTCTCAAGCTCCCCCTTCAACTAGTATTCAAGAATATTGCAGGCTCCCCCTTCAACAAATAATAACAACATCAAAGCTCAAAGCTGTCAAAATCTTTTCTTTCTCCCCCTTTGTAATCACCAAAAGTGGATTAATGAAGGCACAAAAATATCACATGCAAAAATAAATCATTATTAGAAGTAGCGTGCAATTTGCATGAGTATTCCAAATAATAGACAGTTCAGATTCATAGAATTTCATAACAGGACTTCTCCACCTTTGTGTAAGTGTAGTGATATAGCCAATAAAGTACAAGAGGAGATTCAATTTCAAATATTCAACCAAATCAATCCGCATTTTCCACTTTTCATGAAAATCACTAGGATTGATTTTTCCCACCTCATCAAAGATGAGTTCAAGTTACCGAATCCCAAAACATGGCCTAAAAGGACTTTTAAATGTGGGATGGCATTGCTTGACGAGTTAAATACACCAACGCTAATGATTACCCATGTAGCACAAGTTGGATACTCGTGGGTTGTGTTTTAGCCATGAAGTGTATCCATTTTTCATACGGAGCAAATGTCGTTTTTTTTTAAAATTATTTTGTGCTCAATTTTAATTCATGGCTAAACACATCATATCCCTTAGAAATTTCAGAGATTAATCATTCCTACATTCACTTTCCATTATTCTTCAAAAGAATCTCCAAAAGCACTAAAAAGTCAAATATCGTGAAAGTGCAAATGTAGGTGTAGAAGTCAAGTTTGAAACTTATGAGACATGTCATGGCTACTAAAAAGAATAACATCATGTTCATGTAGCTACAACAATAATGAATTGACTTCTACAAGGGATAGAATTGATCATTCATACAATATCACTCAAGAGATTCAAAAGAGGATTCAATAAGCACACATTTTTTTTTGATTTTTCAATTTTTTTTTTCAGAAATAAAAACATTAAAAATCATCCATGCAAGCACACAAACCAAAAATAAGTCAAGCACACAAAAAACCTATGAAGGTATGCAATGCAATGCAAAGAGGGATAGAAGTTATACCTTCTCGTCGCTATTTGACGAAGGAGCTAAAAGAATGAAACATTGAATTTAACGCTCCTCGCCAAACCTCCATCACACCTACATGAAAGGTGTTAAGTGTGACCTTGGAATCCAACAAGGTCCACTAGTGTTAGCCAATATTGTTTTAGGAACCCACACTTGTTTAAACTTGATTTTAGTGTTCCTAAATTTACAATAGTATGAAGTATGGCATACACTATCACAAGTATAGCACTTTGCATATAGGTTCTTCGCAATAGACGGTGCATTGTGGAATTTCTTGAATTTTTTCTTTTCAACGTTTTTCAGACCAAAACCAAGTCATCTTCTATTATTGCCATATAATTGATTCTCTAAAATAGTGTCCAACGATTGTTTTCCCGTAGAGAATTTCTTAATGGCCAATTCAAGATTAGAGACTTTGGTTTTCAACAATTTATTTTCTTCCACAAGCAATGTGCATTTACTTATAAAAGCTCTCTTGTTTTCCTCTTCATTCTTTTCAAATTCACCCATTTTTCTTTTAAAATCATTATCCAACATGCAGAATTTATCATTAAGCTCTCTAATAACATAGTCTTTTTCAGTTTCGAGCTTAATCAAATCAAGTTTAAGCATGCTAATATTATTCATCAAGGAAGGGCAAGAGAGACAAGGTGCTTCATCATTAAAACTGGATTTTTCCCTTTTCAAAATATCAATAGTAGAGTCACGAGCAACAATATCAATTTTGAGTTTTTCAATCTCTTTAGACATTTCATATTCAGATTGTTGCATTTCAAAGTTCTCATTTTGATAATCATCTATAGTGGATTCAAGCTCTACTATTTTATCTTGCATTTCTTTACAGAGAGTAAGGAGTTCAGTTTTACTACCAGAAATTACCTCATCGTGTATTCCCATCAATGCCATGCATGAATGGGCTTCATGTTCTTCCTCCTCACTCTCAGCTTCGCTGTCCATATCCCAAGTTAGCACCTTGGATTTTCCCTTTTCTTTAGCTACCTGAGCTGTCTCCTGTGGGCAATCCCTCATTCGATGTCCTCTTTTCTTGCATTTAAAACAAGTCATTCTATTAGTAGTATTCTGATCATAATTTTGCTTAGAAGACTGAAAAAAGTTAGAGCGATTAAACCTGGGTGCCATTTCTGCTCTTCCTTGCTTGGTCTGGACAAACTTTCTGAAATTTCTGACCATTAGCGCTATGTCATCATCATCATCTTCACTTTCGTCAGCTTTCAGAGCAAGTGGCTTGGTAGCTTTCTCTTTTTCCTCAGGTTTCTCCCTTTCATCAATATTTTGCAATTCAAGCTCGTGGGACATTAAATTACCTATTAAGTCCTCCACCCTCATTTGTGACAAATCTTTCGCTTCTTGGATGGCAGTGACTTTAGGCCTGAAAGAGCTTGGCAGAGCTCTTAATATCTTCCTCACCTGCTCAAGGCTAGAATATGGCTTACCGAGCGAACTAGACTTGTAGACAATGTTGGTGAACCTCGCAAACATTTCTGATATCGTCTCTGATGGTAGCATGCGAAATCCCTCGTATTCCATGCTCAGAAGTGCAAGTCTAGACTCCTTCACCTGTGACGTTCCCTCATGCGTCACCTCCAAAGTATGCCATATTTCCTGCGCAGTTAGACAATGTGAGATACGATTGAATTCAGATTTATCTAATGCACAAATAAGAGCATTCATAGCTTTAGCATTAAGAGAATAAAGCTTCCAATCATTATCATCCCACTTATCATCAGGTTTAGGCATTTCAGTATTTTCAATTTTAATAACAGGTGATTTATAGCCTTTTTCAACAATTTGCCAAGCTTTATAATCAATAGAAATCAAGTAGATTCTCATACGATTTTTCCAATAAGCATAGTCTACTCCATTAAATCTAGGTGGTCGGGAAATAGACTGACCCTCAGCAAAAGCACTATCAATGTGGTCCATGGTCAAACTAGGCTAGATCCTAAAACCTGCTCTGATACCACTTGTTGGATCTGGATCCTAGCCTAGAGGGGGTGTGAATAGGCTAATAAAAAATTCTCGTGCAACTCACGAGAAATCACACGCAGTTAAAAGCACAACCAGAGTAATGAAAGGCAGACACAGGGTACACAGCAGATTTACCCTGGTTCGGTCGTCCCAACGACCTACTCCAGCCCCCAAAGCAGATACTAGATTGAATAGTGCAATAGGTACAAAGTCACAAGTTAGAGCACGCTCAGAGCACCCTCTACGTCTCTACACTCGCCAGACTCTCAGTACCCGACACACAGTGTTTCCTCTCACTATCAATCCTAGCAAAGCTTTCTACCAGCTAGTCCCAAACTAGATGGGTCCCACTTGTCTAGTCCCAACTAGACAAGTCCCAAAATAGTCACCAAAACAGGTAAAAGTTTCCCCACAGAGAACGTTACACTAAGACACACATAAAAGAGTTTAAGGGTTTAGAAATGCTCAGTTTGTGTCCGTGTAGGCGTCTCTGTCAATCAGCACGTCGTCAGCTCCAATCTGACGCAAACGATGTCTCAATCTGACTCCTGGATTGCAAATACCACTCTGGTCTGTGTGCAAAGAAATTCCAGTTCAAATCCAGATAAAGTCGGTCTGTGCACTCGGCAACTCCTTAAAAGACCAGCCACGTCGCCCTTTAAAATTCGTGCACCCGCTATTTTTCTGATCGATCTCGCGAAGCTCCGTTTGCCACGTCAGCGCAATTCTTCGCGATTCGTTCACCTCCTCACGTGATCAAGCGGCCTCCGTGTTAAATATCCGCCGTTGATTTCGCTCCGCTTCGTTCGATCGCCTCCTCTCGTAATCGCCCATGTCAGCTACTATTCGATAGCGATTCGGGCTTCTTTCGTCTAGGGCATGCATGGTACGGGTTCGAACGGCGACAGCATTAACTCCACGGCGACTTCGACGACGGCTACGTTCTCTCCACAGAAGGCGACAGCCACTTCAACTTCTTTGTCAACGACGAGGAGCTTCCACTTCGGCGAGAGCTTCAGCGGCGACAATGGCGAGCTTCTGCACACGACGTCAGCGGCGGTGATCTCTTTCAACGGCGGTGATGGCTTCTACATCAGCAGGCGACTTCTCGTTTTGTGGCGATGGCGAAGACGACTTCTCCGGCGATGGCTTCGGAACGAGCAGCTCGTCAATCCACAACTGCATGATGAAGAGGTTGACGTCGACTTCGTTCTTTCGCATGCAGCGGTGGGCTTTCGATGGCGACGACAGCGGTCATGTCTCGGCGACGAGGGCTTCTCCGCCTACAGTGATGGTTCAGCGGCAACTCAGCACCTTCGAACGGTGGCGCCTCCTTCTTTGCAGCAGCAGCGAAGTCTTCGATCACCTCACAGCGACGGCGTTCTTCGATCAGGTCACGGCGGTGGCTTCTCCGATGATAACGACGACGTCGACGATCAGCAGCAGCTTCACTTCGTTCCCGGCATCTCCGGCGTCGAGATGATCTTGAGGAGATGACAATACGGTGACTTCTTCTAGCTTTTCTCCACGGCGATGTCGGCGACCTTCGACAGCGAAGACGGCGGGAGATCTCTCCGATGGCGAGGTCACGGTGCAAGGCTTCCGGTGGCACGGCTTTCGTTTGCTTCTCTTCTCCGATGATGATGGCTTGAAGATTGATGCTTGGCCTATGAAGATGATTGCAGCAATTGCATTATGGCTTGAGGAGGGATGCTTGGCTTATGGAGTTTGATGCTTGGCGATTATTTTTGTTGCCCTCTCCCTTTTTGTATTGCCGTGACAAGAATTGTAGCCCCCTTTTTGATTGCTGCCGCAAGCCCCTCACAATTTTTGTATAGCCGCACGTTTATTGTGTAGCCACACAATGATATTTATAATGTAGTGTTAGGGTTTGCAAGATGGCAAGGGATAGGGAATTTGAATGTGATAGAATTTGTATTGGCTAAGGAATTTGAATGGCCATAGGATATATTCCAATAATCAAATAGGATTTGGCCCCATCTATTCACGTTGGACCAAGTCCAACTACTTTGTGCACACACACACTCCATCTCTCCCAATGTGCTAGGTGAATAGCAATTCTGCCAAATAGCCTAGATATATTGTTTCGCCAAGCCTGAAACACACTGGACACACACATTAGATATCACGACACGTTTGTCATCATCAAACCAAGTTCCTAGATCGTTGCTTCCAACATACTTGACTTGTAAAATCCATGTGAATGTTTTAGTAGATTTGCTACCCTTGCCATGCTATACTTGTTGCCATGTCAAACTTGTTGCACTTTCTTAATTGTTGCATTCATACCTTAAACTGCCATGTCACCGCATACTTTAGAACTGTAATGACTGTTTTTCATGTATCTGGATTTATTATAATATAATATATGTTTTGGTGGATTTTCTCCTCTTGTGTGGTTTTCGTCTCCGTAGTTTTCATTTTTGATCGATTCGTTGTATTTTCTCGTTTCTTCCTTAGGATTGTCGATTTCGAAGTATGTCATTCGTGATGGACTTCATAACGGTCGTATCTTACTATTAGATCAAGCCTAGGAGTCTTAGGAATCGATCCCGGGGCCCCGCGCTCCGTATCGGAACTTTTGGTGCTCATTAGCCGGTATAAGAAGGGGCACCGACCGACTAGATGACGATCCAGTCGGTCGGCAATCCTTCTTGGACCGACTAGTTATCTTTCTAAATTTCCCAGGAGTTACTGTTTATCGTTAGTCGGTCTAAGAACGTTGGTTGACCGACTAGGTTGCAAACTAGTCGGTCGGCAATGCTTCTTTAACCGAATAACACATCATCTTAATTTTAGTTGAGTTACTGTTTACTCTTAGTCGGTCTAAGAACGTTCATCGACCGACTAGATGCTAAACTAGTCGGTCAGTATTTGTTCATGGACCGACTAACTCTAGAATCCTATTTTCGTTCAGAAGTTACTGTCTGCACTTAGTCGGTCTGCGTTGGTCGACCGACCGACTAGTTGCCAAACTAGTCGGTCAGTGGTTGCTCTTTGACCGACTAACCAGTGTTAAAACCCTAATTTCTGGGCAGCCGCCAGCCCATCCTATTTAAACCCAACCCAAACGTTTTCTTCTTCCCCAACACGACCCAAAACCCTAAAATCTTCCCCCTTGAGCCCCCATCTTCCTTCAAGCTTCATTCCTTCATTCCAAGCCCTAGAATCATCATCCAAACCCTCCATCCACTCTATCTACCTCTCATCTTCCCCAAAATCTTATCAAATCCATCAAAATCCCCAAATCCCCCAAAACCCTAGTTTCCCCAAACTTCCCCAATCTTTTCCAGATCTGAACCTAGGGTTCCCCGGAGTGTTTCTTCCGCCTCCTCTCGGTAAGAAATCGATCTACCGTTGTTTTCATAACCTATTTATATTTTTATGAAACCCTAATAAAATTTTATGTTGTTTGTTGTATGTTTCCCCATAACAGCGATTTCCCCCGTAAATTGGCATCCGTGTGACGAAGTGGTCGTCATCCCCGGTGCTAGGCAAGTGAAACTTGCCACCTATGGTTTAGGCCATGTTTTAGGCCATTTTGCTTGTTGTAGGCGTAAAAGAGGCTAGGCGACGAAATGATACTCGCCTAGGCGCGAATTGGGGAACTAGCTTGACAACGAAGCTAGTTCTGACATTTAGCATGTTGCACAATTACCATGTCATGTTTACTTTCCATTAACGGTACGCAAATTAAATGTCATGTCATTGCATTCTTTTGGTGATCCCGTGATTGCGTAGCATCGCTACACTACTTGTGTTCCTGGCTCGTGACCAGAAGCGAGCATAATGAGTTGCTAACCCCAACGCTCGATATATTGAATTGTGAACTAAGAAACAAGCTCCCGTGCGGGGCAACCCTGGCTCACTTGCTGGGCTCATGTGCAGGGACCCTGGCTTGTTTACGTGTGGGATGGGGTAAGGGTTAAGCGGCCATTCAACTGGGGGTCTGTTTGATCAACAACTGCAGTTGTAAGGCGTAAACTCTGGGGTGGGGTAGTGTTTAGTGTCGATCGGTGTGAATGATGTACCATTCAGCTGAAGGGCGTAAACATCTACAAAACAACCGTGAAACGTGATTTTGGTTTAGTGCCGATCGGTGTGAATGATGTACCATTCAGCTGAAGGGCGTAAACACCTACAACAATGTGAATTGATTGAGATTGATAGTAGCTTGGCTACTCTTGTCTTGTCCCGATGATTGTTCTCTTGTACAAATTGTCTTGCCATGTCTTAATTGTGCACTCATGTTATAACTGCCATGTCATGCATACTAAACTGCTAGGTTGCTAGTTGCCTTACTTTCAGTTTCCTTGCCCAAGTCTTTTAGACTTTCTGACATGTGCCTCTTTACTCTTTTGGGTGACACATGTTAGATCCTGAGCCTGAGTACCTTGTTGAGGACGAGGTGTTTGCTGACGCCGAGCCCGAGCTTGTGTTTGACGGGGAGTACGTGGACACTGGGGACCAGTCCTAGTGTCTTCGTTGTGTTTTACTTTTGTTAGACAGTTGTTTTGTTGTCAGTGCGTAGCACCCATACTTTGTTATGTCGTTGCTTTTGTTGGCCTTGTTCTGGGCCTTTAGACTCTTTCTTTTAGCCTGGTGGCCTTTCTGGATGTTGAACTTATTTTCTTGTTGGACAATGTATGAGATGTGAGATTTTATTTCAGACTCTCCTTGTGTTATTATTGTTATTCTGTTGTGGTTACAAGGACCTGCTTATGTATTATTGACGCTTATCGGGTTTGGGGCTTCATAGCTCCACTCCCGTGCGGACCTTTTCACGTCTCGCCTCCATTTTAGGGAAGCGGGTTGTGACAGGTTTTGTTGGTGGCCCATGCAGGTCCTTCTGTAACTGCGATTTTTGGAATAGCGATAATAATATTAGAATGTCCAATAAACTAAGTTCGACGTCCGATTCATAAGCTATGAGTCTAAGCTGATTCGTTTTCTGTGTCACTAGATGGCATGAAGACGTTTCACCCGTGGTGGGGGTAGTGGTGCGACCCCTCATGATGAGGAGCCTGAGCGGGAACCCACCAGCGGTGAGATGATGTGGATGATGCTCCAGATGATGCAAGTGCAGCAGGGCGTGCTTCTGCAAGTCCAGAATGCTCCACTTGCTCGAGCTGCCCGGGCTCTTCCGGATGTTCCTCGCTCTGAGCCAGGAGCGAAGCAATTTCAGGAGCTGGGTTCCGCATATTTTGATGGGTCTGAGGGTCCTCTGGCTGCCGATGAGTGGATTCGGAACATTGAGGACAATCTGAAGATGGCCAAGATCGCCCCGGCTGGATGGGTTGATTTGGCGAAGAGGCAAGTCAAGGATAATGCTCGGAATTGGTGGGATGCGGAAGAGAAGTTGTTGGTGGAGCCGATAGCTTGGGCTACCTTCAAGGCCAGATTTGAGGGTGAGTTCTTCCCGAGGGCTGCCAGGGAGGAGATGCTGCAGCGTTTTATCGATTTGAAGCAAGGGAACTCGTCGGTGGACATGTATCACCAAGAGTTCATGAGGTTGAGTCGGTTCGCACCAAAGATGGTGCAGGACGCTGAGGAGAAGGCTCAGAGGTTCCTGCAGGGGCTTGCTTCGGAGCTCCAGAGTTTTGTGACCTCCTCTGACCGGGAATCTTATCAGAAGGTTCTGGTCGCTGCCAAGAGGCAGGAGCTGTTCGTGAAACAGAGGAGGGGGTCTGTTGTTGGTGCTGGGAAGAGGCCTGTGGAACAGGCGAGAGCTGTGGTTAGACCTGGATTCAGGCCTAATCAGTCTGCTCAGTTTAAGAGGCCAGGAGGGCCTATCCTGAAGACTTGCCATTTCTGCGGCAAGCCTGGCCATATCAAGGATCAGTGTCAGAAGTTTCTGGGCCAGTGTCTGGTTTGCGGTGATGCTTCTCATGTCGCGAAGGATTGTCGGCATGCGGGTCCGCTGCGGAGAGCACCTGTTGCAGCTCAGCCGTTGCAGCAGCGAGCGTCTGTTCCTGCTGGACGTGGAGCAGCTCTTGTTCCGTAGAGGCAGGCTTTTCAGCAGGCTGTTCCGCCGAGGAGGCAAGCTTTTCTGATGACCGCTACGGAGAGCGAGGCTGTGGATGAGGTTATCGCAGGTAATCCTCAATCTAGCTGTTACTTTCCTAACTGGTTTTGATTGTTAGATTATGTGTTTGCTTGAACATGGTTGTTTGCTAGACTAGGGTTTGATTGTTAATTGATTGTTAGGTGTGGTTTTGGTTTGTACATTTCCTGCACGAGTCCTCTTTGACTCTGGTGCATCGATGTGTATTATTTCCCGGAGCTTCGTGGAGAGGCATTCCTTGTCGACGTCCCCTCTTCCCAAGAGTTGGAATATCGTTACAGGGAATGGCGTGGTCTCGGTGCATCGTGGTTGCAATTCTTGCTCGTTGGTGGTCTGTGGACATGAGCTTTTCGCTGATTTCATTGTCCACGACATCAACAACTATGATGCAGTTCTTGGGATGGACTGGCTTGCGAGCTTCTATGCTACGATTGACTGCAGGAGGAAGAAGGTGGTGTTCGAGATTCCCGGACATCCAGTATTTGAGTTCAGTCGTGGTAGCAGTTCGCTTGGTCCTGTCAGATTTCGGGCCAGGCCGGTGGAGGCTGTGGCTATGCAGATGGAGTTGGCGTGGCCAGCTGTGGTGCGAGATTTTGGCGACGTCTTCCCCGAGGAGATGTCTGGTTTGCCGCCTGATCGGGCTTTGGAATTTTCTATCGATCTTGTTCCAGGTGCGCAGCCGATTTCGAAGGCGCCGTATCGTATGGCACCTGCAGAGTTGGAAGAGTTGCGGAAGCAGTTGGATGAGCTCTTGCAGAAGGGTTATATCAATCCTAACGTGTCTCCGTGGGGAGCACCGGTGTTGCTGGTGAAGAAGAAGGATGGTTCGCGTCGCATGTGTGTGGATTATCGGGAGTTGAATGCGGTGACCATTAAGAATAAATACCTGTTGCCTCGCATCGATGATATTTTTGATCGGCTTGGAGGTTCGAGGGTGTTTTCTAAATTGGATTTGAGGAGTGGTTACCATCAGTTGAAGGTGAAGAAGGGAGATGTTCCGAAGACAGCGTTCAGGACGAAGTATGGACACTATGAGTTCGTGGTTATGCCTTTTGGCGTAACTAACGCGCCCGCAGTTTTCATGAATCTGATGAACCTGATTTTCTACGACTTTTTGGATAAGTTTGTCGTTATCTTTATTGACGACATTCTGATCTATTCGAAGTCGGAGGAAGAGCATGCCTCGCACTTAAGGACGGTGTTAGAGATCTTGAGGAAGCATCGGTTGTATGCTAAGTTTTCGAAGTGCGAGTTTTGGCTGGATCGAGTTGCTTTTCTCGGGCATGTGGTGACTGGAGATGGTATTTCAGTGGATCCCGAGAAGATTCGGGCCATCAGGGAGTGGCCTGTTCCGTCGTCTGCGTCTGAGATCCGGAGTTTCCTTGGACTTGCTGGTTACTATCGGCGATTCATTAAGGACTTTTCTTGTATTGCTGAGCCGATGACCAGGTTGACGCAGAAGGATGTTGCTTTTGTTTGGTCGGGTGATTGTGAGAGTGCTTTTGGTATTCTGAAGGAGAGGTTGACGACTGCCCCTATTCTTGTTGTGCCTGATCGCAGCGGTGGATTTGAGATCTTTTGCGATGCTTCTGGCAAGGGTCTCGGTTGTGTGTTGCATCAGCATGGGCACGTTGTGGCGTATGCGTCTCGTCAGCTTAAGGTTCATGAGAAGAATTACCCGACGCATGATTTGGAGTTGGCTGCCGTTGTGTTTGCTCTTAAGATTTGGAGGCACTTCCTGCTGAGTGAGAAAGTGAAGATTTTCACCGATCACAAAAGCTTGAAGTACATTTTCACTCAGAAGGAGCTCAACATGCGACAGCATCGATGGTTGGAGCTTATGGCGGATTATGAGATTGATTTGCAGTTTCACCCTGGCAAGGTGAATGTGGTTCCGGATGCTTTGAGTAGGCTTCCAGCGGTGATGATTTTGACCTCGCAGTGGAGATTGCAGCAGGATTTTTGCGAGTCTGGCATGGAGATTGTTCTTCCTGGGGAGGCTTCGTCGTTGATGTACATGCAGGTACAGTCGACGATCGTGGATCGGATTAAGGCTGGCCAGGCTGAGGATCCGAAGCTGGTGAAGATTCTGGAGCAGGTGGAAGCCGGTCTGCGGACTGACTTTTTGATTCATGAGGATGGCTCGCTGAGGTTCGGAGCCAGGTTGTGTGTGCCAGCTGGGGATATCAGAGAGGAGCTGATGGTGGAGGCACACAGTTCGCCGTATTCTGTGCATCCTGGTGGCACCAAGATGTACCAGGATCTTCGTCTGAATTATTGGTGGCATGGTATGAAGAGGAGCGTGGCTCGGAGTGTAGCCAAGTGCTTGGTTTGCCAGCAAGTGAAGGCGGAGCATCAGCGTACGGCCGGGTTGCTACAACCGCTTCCGATTCCGGAGTGGAGATGGCAACACATCACTATGGATTTCGTGACTGGACTACCTCGGAGTCCGAAGCAGAATGACACGATTTGGGTGATCGTAGATCGATTGACCAAATCTGCGCACTTTATTCCGTTCCGAGTGGGACAGTCCACTGAGGCGCTAGCGAGGAGATATATGGAGGTAAAATTCTTTTACTCTCCGTTTTATTTCCTTTTCCTAGTTTGGATAGTGATGTAACGTGAATCGTGCAGGAGGTTGTGCGACTTCATGGAGTCCCCGTGAGTATCGTGTCTGACAGAGACACGAGGTTCACATCTCAGTTCTGGCAGAGTTTGCAGAAGAGCTTGGGTACGCGTCTGAGTTTCAGCACGGCGTACCATCCGCAGACGGATGGCCAGTCCGAGAGGACGATTCAGATTTTGGAAGACATGCTGAGGGCGTGCATGTTGGATTTCAAGGGTTCGTGGGAGGACCATCTGCATTTGGTGGAGTTCTCCTACAACAACAGCTTCCAGGCGAGTATTGGCATGGCGCCTTTCGCCGCTCTTTATGGGAGGAAATGTCGATCGCCATTGAGTTGGGACGACGTTGGTGATCGGGAGTTGTTGGGACCTGAGATGATCATGGAGGCCGTGGATATCGTCAGGAATATTCGGGAGAGGTTGAGAATTGCTCAGGACCGTTTTAAGCATTGGGCGGATGCTAAACGTCGTCCTTTGGAGTTTCAGCCGGGCGACCATGTGTTCTTGAAGATTTTCCCGAATCGTGGTGTGATTCGTTTCGGGAAGCGTGGGAAGTTGAGCCCGCGATACATTGGACAGTTTGACATTTTGGAGAGGGTTGGCGAGGTAGCTTATCGCTTGGCCTTGCCACCATCTTTGGAAGGACTTCACAATGTTTTCCATGTGTCGCAGCTTCGTCGATACATTAGCGATCCGTCTCATGCGGTAGATTTTTCGGAGATTACCGTTCGCCCCGATATGACGTATGACCAGCATCCAGTGAAGATTCTGGACAGGTGTCAGAAATCGCTTCGGAACAAGATTGTCAATCTTGTGAGGGTGATGTGGCGACACGGCTCACCTGGAGAGTCTACTTGGGAGAATGAGGATGAGATGCGAGAGCGTTTCCCACTTTTGTTTTCGGACTCGTGAGTATTTGGAAATTCCGAGGACGGAATTTTTCTTAAGTTGGGGAGGATGTAACGACTGCTTTTCATGTATCTGGATTTATTATAATATAATATATGTTTTGGTGGATTTTCTCCTCTTGTGTGGTTTTCGTCTCCGTAGTTTTCATTTTTGATCGATTCGTTGTATTTTCTCGCTTCTTCCTTAGGATTGTCGATTTCGAAGTATGTCATTCGTGACGGACTTCATAACGGTCGTATCTTACTATTAGATCAAGCCTAGGAGTCTTAGGAATCGATCCCGGGGCCCCGCGCTCCGTATCGGAACTTTTGGTGCTCATTAGCCGGTATAAGAAGGGGCACCGACCGACTAGATGACGATCCAGTCGGTCGGCAATCCTTCTTGGACCGACTAGTTATCTTTCTAAATTTCCCAGGAGTTACTGTTTATCGTTAGTCGGTCTAAGAACGTTGGTTGACCGACTAGGTTGCAAACTAGTCGGTCGACAATGCTTCTTTAACCGACTAACACATCATCTTAATTTTAGTTGAGTTACTGTTTACTCTTAGTCGGTCTAAGAACGTTCATCGACCGACTAGATGCTAAACTAGTCGGTCAGTATTTGTTCATGGACCGACTAACTCTAGAATCCTATTTTCGTTCAGAAGTTACTGTTTGCACTTAGTCGGTCTGCGTTGGTCGACCGACCGACTAGTTGCCAAACTAGTCGGTCAGTGGTTGCTCTTTGACCGACTAACCAGTGTTAAAACCCTAATTTCTGGGCAGCCACCAGCCCATCCTATTTAAACCCAACCCAAACGTTTTCTTCTTCCCCAACACGACCCAAAACCCTAAAATCTTCCCCCTTGAGCCCCCATCTTCCTTCAAGCTTCATTCCTTCATTCCAAGCCCTAGAATCATCATCCAAACCCTCCATCCACTCTATCTACCTCTCATCTTCCCCAAAATCTTATCAAATCCATCAAAATCCCCAAATCCCCCAAAACCCTAGTTTCCCCAAACTTCCCCAATCTTTTCCAGATCTGAACCTAGGGTTCCCCGGAGTGTTTCTTCCGCCTCCTCTCAGTAAGAAATCGATCTACCGTTGTTTTCATAACCTATTTATATTTTTATGAAACCCTAATAAAATTTTATGTTGTTTGTTGTATGTTTCCCCATAACAGCGATTTCCCCCGTAGATTGGCATCCGTGTGACGAAGTGGTCGTCATCCCCGGTGCTAGGCAAGTGAAACTTGCCACCTAGGGTTTAGGCCATGTTTTAGGCCATTTTGCTTGTTGTAGGCGTAAAAGAGGCTAGGCGACGAAATGATACTCGCCTAGGCGCGAATTGGGGAACTAGCTTGACAACGAAGCTAGTTCCGACATTTAGCATGTTGCACAATTACCATGTCATGTTTACTTTCCATTAACGGTACGCAAATTAAATGTCATGTCATTGCATTCTTTTGGTGATCCCGTGATTGTGTAGCATCGCTACACTACTTGTGTTCCTGGCTCGTGACCAGAAGCGAGCATAATGAGTTGCTAACCCCAACGCTCGATATATTGAATTGTGAACTAAGAAACAAGCTCCCGTGCGGGGCAACCCTGGCTCACTTGCTGGGCTCATGTGCAGGGACCCTGGCTTGTTTACGTGTGGGATGGGGTAAGGGTTAAGCGGCCATTCAACTGGGGGTCTGTTTGATCAACAACTGCAGTTGTAAGGCGTAAACTCTGGGGTGGGGTAGTGTTTAGTGCCGATCGGTGTGAATGATGTACCATTCAGCTGAAGGGCGTAAACATCTACAAAACAACCGTGAAACGTGATTTGGGTTTAGTGACGATCGGTGTGAATGATGTACCATTCAGCTGAAGGGCGTAAACACCTACAACAATGTGAATTGATTGAGATTGATAGTAGCTTGGCTACTCTTGTCTTGTCCCGATGATTGTTCTCTTGTACAAATTGTCTTGCCATGTCTTAATTGTGCACTCATGTTATAACTGCCATGTCATGCATACTAAACTGCTAGGTTGCTAGTTGCCTTACTTTCAGTTTCCTTGCCCAAGTCTTTTAGACTTGCTGACATGTGCCTCTTTACTCTTTTGGGTGACACATGTTAGATCCTGAGCCTGAGTACCTTGTTGAGGACGAGGTGTTTGCTGACGCCGAGCCCGAGCTTGTGTTTGACGGGGAGTACGTGGACACTGGGGACCAGTCCTAGTGTCTTCGTTGTGTTTTAATTTTGTTAGACAGTTGTTTTGTTGTCGGTGCGTAGCACCCATACTTTGTTATGTCGTTGCTTTTGTTGGCCTTGTTCTGGGCCTTTAGACTCTTTCTTTTAGCCTGGTGGCCTTTCTGGATGTTGAACTTATTTTCTTGTTGGACAATGTATGAGATGTGAGATTTTATTTCAGTCTCTCCTTGTGTTATTATTGTTATTCTGTTGTGGTTACAGGGACCTGCTTATGTATTATTGACGCTTATCGGGTTTGGGGCTTCATAGCTCCACTCCCGTGCGGACCTTTTCACGTCTCGCCTCCATTTTAGGGAAGCGGGTCGTGACACGAACTGCTAGGTTGTTTCATTTCTTTTTAGTTTCCTTGCACAAGTCTCTCGTAGACTTGCTGACATGTGCCCTCGTCTCTTTTGGGTGTCGCATGTTAGTTGCTGAGCCAGAGTCCGTTGCTGAGGACGAGGTGTTTGCTGACGCTGAGCCTGAGTCCACTTTTGTCGAGGAGTTTGAGGACACCGGTGACCAGTCGTAGAGACTGTTTTGTGTTTCCTTTTTCTTAGTTGTCGTTAGTTTGTCGGTGTGTAGCACCTTTCCTTTGCTGTACATTTGTTATTTCGGTTGGCCATGCTCGGGCCTTTTAGACTCTCTTTTTAGCCTGGTGGCTTATCTGTGATGTTGAATTTATTTGTGGACATTCTGAGATCGGAATATTATCTGTCTCTTTTCTTTTATTATTATTTTTGTTCTATATCACATTTGCAAGGACCTATACTTGGTCATTCCAGACACTTTACAGACTGGAGCCTCATAGCTCCAAGTCTGAGCGGACTTTTCACGCCTCGCCTCCATTTTAGGGAAGTGGGTCGTGACAGGTTTTATTGGTGGCCCATGCAGGTCCCTGTTGCAACTGCGAATTATCGGAACAACGATAATAAAAATAGAATGTCCGTTAAATAAATTAAAACATCCAAATCATAAGCCTTGAGTTTAATATTATCGTTTCCTATGTCTTAGGTGGCTGGTATACGTGTTGCCCGATCATCTGCCTCAGCTTAGTAGGGAATCCATTAGATCAGGGCTATATTAAGACTTAGTTAGACGGCTGTGCTTGCTAGTTAGAGGTCCCTGATTGTTAGCTAGACTCCATGCTAGAGATTGATATAATCGTCTTAGGAGTTACCGTAGTGGTTCCTGTCTAGCACTGACCATGGTAGACTTTTAGAATTCATTTAGTCGTTCGCTTGGGTTCGTCGATTTCGGGCCAAGCGAACGCAGTTCATTACAGTCTAGTTCCATACAAAGTCTTAGCGCCAAGTTTCCTAATCTTTAGTTGGTCGACCGTAGGAGTTTCCCGTAGATTTTCCTGAGTCATAACCTAGGCGTGGTTATGTTTCAATCATGCGACCATATTCCTTGCCTCAATTCACATGATCACTACATTACGATAATCGTTGATCCTTCGAATGTCCTCCTTTGCAAAGCTTGATTCTTTCAAAGTTGTTTTCTGTTTCACTTGATTAAAAGTTTTGCTCAGTATAAATTTTGTTTTTAAACCTTCTTCTGATATATTTAATTCCTCACTTTACGATTGAGTATATAAAAAAAATTTCCTTCGTAGGTTTTGAAGTCTATTGGTTGTAAGTTTAGTTATTATCTCGTAACTATTTTCTGACATATACTTTCGCATGTCGGTTTAAAAACTATATTACTATTTTGAAAATTCGATATACCATCTTTTCTAAACTATGAGATTCATTTTAACCACTTAACATACATACTTTAAAATATTTTTCCAAGCTATATAGAATTTCAATTATTTTTAATATATCAGTTCTAGGTATGTCGTACTCGTACTTTAGAATCTTTGTATAAATCCGTTTCTTTTGGCAAATCCGGGTTTCTCTAAAAGTATTTTCAATATTATTTATTTGAAATTTCTCTCCAATTTTAAGACTTGGAAAATATTTAGCAAGAGCATAAATTCTCTACACTATAGTTGATCTGATTTCATTCTTTGAATTTCGAAACTTTTACTGAAATTATTAAATTACTGACGCATAATATTTTTTAACCTATGTCCTTAATGTTCGTGTGAATGATTTACTTCCTCCTTATAATAATTTTTCAATAAGCCAATAAACCATTTTCTCTTATTATGTATATGCGACTCAAACTTGTTTCGAACAACTCGTTTTATCGATCTCCAAATATTTTATACAGAAGGGGACTCCAGCTTTTGGAGTACGACCGTTTTCAAACTTTACGTATTTTAGCTTATGTTATTCACATTATTTTTTTCTGTACCCTTTAAGGGTATTACTACATCTCCCTTTCCTCTACCTAAACAGTCACAATTAAGTCACTGTTTCACCTAACCAAGCTACCTCCATCCCCCACCTCATTTGGACCCGTTTATCCCGATCTCGTTTGCTATGCTCGTTGATTTCGGTTCCCTTACCATTGCTTAGTCATCCTATTAATGCTTGTCATCGCCTGTTTCAACCTTAGTATAGTTTGAAGGGCCATTAGTATAAGTTGTGATGTCGTTGTGGTGTATGCTTATAGGTAGAGTGTGTGGACCCGTATGAGCGTGCTACTCTTAGGATATTAATAATTGACTCTTGTATTATGTATGTATAATCAGTGTTATTCGTGATATATGTGTGAAGTTGTATATATGGTGGTGTTATTATATATGTGCGGATGGCTCTACCACTTTAGGGATGTCTGTATAGATATTGGAAATTGTATTGGGGTATATACTAGTAGTTATGTAGCTTGAAGATACTTGTAGATGCTTGGTATATAAATATATATTAGTAAGTCGTGTGTATGTTAGGTGTAATGATAATAGGTGTACTTATAGTTGAGTGAGTAGGCCTATTATATGACCTATATGTTAGTATGTGTGAGTGTGTGCTTGTACGTAGATATGTATTGTGCTTAGACGCAAGTAGATATGTATTTGCTGCATGAGTATATATGTGATATACGTATGGTAATAAGATTATAATTTTGTTGGTATTGCTTGTCTTTATGGGATGTTGTGTGTGTACATGTATACAAGGAGGTATGCCCGGTTATTATATGTCGTGACTATACATGGATTAGTATATGTAGTAGTGTATTGGTTATATTTGATATTGCTATGGCGTGGATATATTACAGGTATGCGAGTACACGATGAATGTATGTATTAGAAGGTGTATTATAATTATACGTGTGCTGATATTTGTAATATTATTATAGGGTGTAAAGTAATTGCATTGTGTGTGTTCTACTTGACTGAATATTATGTGTGGTTAATATTACGGTACGTATGAGGTTACATTGGTAGATATTCATATTGGAGTGGTATTGGTATAGGTATAGATACCGTGATATGTATATGAGGTATTCTGATATGGATTTTGAGTCTCACTCAAGCTTGAGTGGGTATACTATATAAATATTGTTGTTATAATTGTCAGTGATTGGTGTGTAGTGTTGGATGATGTATATATAGTGATAGGTTTGCTTGTTTATGGTTTGTTACGCACATGGTTGTGAGTGACTGCCATTATATAGTTATAGGACGATATTTGAGGTGATTATATGGTGGAATAATTGCGTGCATTTGAATGACTATATCTTTGCGAAATTATAGCGATGGTGAATGTATATTAGATATAGTAAACTTGTTTTAATGATGGTGTAGTGTGATTACGCGTGTTGATATGTTGGGTGTTGGTTGTATACTAAGAGATATTAGGGAATAGAATATTCATGTTTGCTTGGTGCGTAGGTAGTTATCTATACGTGGAGTATTCCATTTGTATTTGCTAGTATGAAACTATTTTTTGTAAGTATGTGTAACTTGATTATGTGATAGTGTGTAATAGCTATATATGGATGTACGTGACTATATGAATGTTTGAAGTAGGTGGATGAATTTGACTGTCTATGATAGGTATAAGTGTATAGTGTGCGTGAATATATACATGTTAGTAGAGTTATCGTTTGACTACCTGGTGTATATATAAGCACTTGTAATGACTATACCTGGTTGAATTATAGTGTGATGTGATTGGGATAGCTACTAGTCGGGCTAGTGTTATATTTATAGTTAGAACGTCCGAGGACGGACTTTATTCTAAGGTGGGTAGGATGTAACGGCCGGTACTCACTATTCGTTATACGGCTGTGCGTATGGCAATTTCGGATAACTGGTTAGTTTTGTTGCTTGTATGTGAGTCGTGTTGTTGAGTCGATAGGGCCGTAGCACCTTGGTTGCATCCTTAGCAAGCCAACACCGACGTGTGCCCAACTTGAGTCGCCCTTGGGCCCTGTTTCCTTTGTACGCGTATCTTCCTTGAAGTTCGCATATTTATCTTAGCCTAATCTTTCATCCGGACCCTAGGGTGTGATATGTCGTTGTGACCCTCTCGGAGAGTATTAAATTATGGAATTCATTTGGAACGACATTTCACAGGTCGTTCTCCCACGGTTTGACTTTGGTTGATGAGACGTCACGATTTTCACTTTTGTCGTGAGACGTTTTTATTTTTAGTTTCGTTCCTCGTCGTCGAAATTGTGATCCGCCTTCTCTGTTTTGTTTCTCTCATCGACACGGTCACCCCAGTATTTATTTCATGATTTTTGGACTTCGTTTGATCCACTTTCACTTTTCTCCCCCAATTTAAATATTGTTTAACCCTAAGTTTCACATAGTTTTAGTCCCTAATAATTTTTTATTAATAATAATATTCTCCTAAATGTTGACCAAGCCCACGTTTTCCCTCTTAACCGCACACACAACAGGTTGGAGAGAGGGAGTGAAGTATTGGGCTTTTTAATATTATAATAGCAAGATTTTAACCTATAAACAACTCTACCTTTAAGCCTTGCCCCTCTACCCACGTGACCAAGCCTCTCTCTCTCTCTATTATATTAGCCCTAGGTTAGCTATCTCTCCTAGCAGAAGCAAAAACCCACCGCCACTAAACTTTTTCCTGCACGCAACGAAAACCCCCTGCGCTCTCCGCCTTGTGCTCGCACGGAGGCCTCCCCTCGCCGTTCACCCTCGCCCAGACCCACGCCAGCATCCCCGTGAATCGCCCTACCCCACCGGAATCTTCGCAGGTGTCCTCCAGGCGCGGCAATGCCATGCAGCGCCCAGCAGCAGCGGTAGCTGCTGCTGCTCTTCGGCAGCCCTCTACGGCGGCGCCACCATGCTCGCAGACCCTCGTTGGCTCTCCGGCGGTCCTCACTCCGACCGAACCTCACCCTCTCACCGCGGTCTTGTGCAACAGCTCCCTTGGCCGCTATTTCACGCGAACAGCAGCCTCCCGTCGCGTGGCAGCGACGCGCGACATCTCTTTGGACTGTTAACGACCTCCTCTCGTGTCGCTCGATGTCCTC